>JALHLI010000240.1:0-24584 GCA_023349425.1 Anthopleura sola
ACTGTATAATCTAGTTTAGTGTGTGTGTGTTGGAGTACAAATCGACATTGCTCAACTGAAACACAGGTTGTACCTTTGGTGATTGTCTGGACGTCTGTGCCTCAGGAGCAGAGTACGCAACAGCACCAGGACAAACCGTCATGGACTGCTGCAGGAACTTGGCCGTGCCATAATCGGACACTTTGGCCCGCCAAATAGTGACGTGTTTCCATAACAACACATTAGCATTGCTGATGTCTCGGTGAATGATTGGAGCTGGATGGCTGAGATGTAAGTAGTTTAACGCTTTGGCAACATCTAGTGCAATGGTCGTGATTTCAGGAGGTTTCAATGGCCGATCGTCTTGTAAAACTACTCTTAGACTAGTGTCCAGTAGTTCAGTCACAAAAAGAGGACTTTGATCATCGTTTGTTGCACCAATGAACTGCAAAAGACAAGGATGACGACATCGTGATGCCATATTCATCTCTCGTTCAAACAGCCTTCTGTTGTGATGGGAAAGAATAAGCTCATGGATTTTCTTCACAGCAACTTTACATCCCCGAAATGTTCCTTCTTTCACCTCGCCCCATGCTCCTTTACCAATTACTTTATCAGACAATCTTATCTCATCCCGACGTACGACCCAATCACGTGTTGACTCTATAGATCTTCGGTAGTCTTCATAGGCTTGTCGTACTGTGGTCAGCGTAGTTTGAAGTTCGTCTGATCTCTCCTCGCTGCTTTGAAGGCGACTTGCTGTTTCTTGGTGTGCTTGTCTTTCCTCATCCAAACTCTGTTCGGTACTGCGAAGGCGTCTCTCTGTTTCTTGGTGTGCTTGTCTTTCCTCATCCAAACTCTGTTCGGTACTGCGAAGGCGTCTCTCTGTTTCTTGGTGTGCTTGACTTTCTTCATCCAAATTCTCCTCGCTGCTTTGAAGGCGACTTGCTGTTTCTTGGTGTGCTTGACTTTCTTCATCCAAACTCTGTTCGTTACTCCGAAGGCGTCTCTCTGTTTCTTCTAATCTCTGTTCGTTACTGCGAAGGCGTCTCTCTGTTTCTTCTAATCTCTGTTCGTTACTGCGAAGGCTTCTCTCTGTTTCTTGGTGTGCTTGTCTTTCGCCAGCGAAAGATAATTCGAGTTCATGTGATCTCTGCTCGCTGCTATGAAGACGCCTTTCTACTTCTTCGCGTATCTTTCTTTCTTCATCTAAAGATGTAGCCAGTTCAGCAAGACGTCCATCGCTTTCCTGACCAACACATTCTTCTGTTTCTACAAGAAGAAATTTTAATGAACTGTAATTAATAGTTCTAAAACTCTGTGATTGGCTTACTAGAGTGAAAACACTAGATCTGTGAAACAGTATTGTAATATGCAATTAGCTCTAATTTGTAGTAAATAGCTCTACTGATTTAGTGCAAAGGGCAAAATAAATTAGTACTGTTTTACAGATTAAGTGTGAGTACTCTAGTAAACGAGCTTGTGAGTTAAAAAGTGAGGGGCTCATAACTCTTTCGTTACTGAAAATTATTGAAAGTGTTTGCCTAAATCTTTGCCTCGCTCCCATGCAGTTCCCTCGACTTTGCCGCCTTTGGTGATGCCAACATTATGGCACGTAAAGGGTGTTAACTTTTGATTTCACGAGTGTTCTTTTTGTATGAGGATTTCATTTCTCAGATACACTAAGCGAAAGAAATGCAAATGTCTGGTGAAAAAGCACTAACTTCATACAAACGCTCATCACTGATAGTTGTTAGGGTAAACAGATTTGGATAGGACCGAATCACATGATGAGGCAGAGTGCATTTAAGGCTTAATCAGTCCACGCGTACTTATTAGAGAACACTCATAATAGAAATCAAGAAATTTCATGGAATTTTACACTAATTTTCTACTTTCACATTGCCCATAATACATTGCGGTTTGGGGGGTAACCAGGGTAAAAACTATAAGATATTTTGCTGAAGGCTGACCAGAAGATGTTGTAAATGCATCTTATGGTATCTAAAGATGTATAAGAAACAGCCAGAAACATAAAAAAAAGAATTTTGAAGAAGTCTATAAAGTCAATTTGTAGCACTTCTTCACGAGTCAATACATTTTCTGTAACACTAAGCTTCTTGATGTTCTGAATGCAGTGGCGGATCCAGAATTTTACAAAGGGGGGTTCCATTTCGTCTTCACTCTTTAAACAACTGATACGTAAAACTTCATTGCAGGACGCATTCTCATTATTTCATATACCCCTTTTCAAAGGGTCTGATTCTCAAAGGGGGGTTCCGTGGAACCCATGGAACCCCCTCTGGATCCGCCACTGGAATGTGGGGAAATAACTCAGAATGAACTGATAATCAGTATTTTACAGATAAAAGCAGGTATAGTGTACATTCGATTGAAGAATGTTTAATTTTATGACACTTTTTGACCGGTTACCCCCAAACCGCAATGTATTATGGGCAATGTGAAAATAGAGAATATTGTGGATGAGTGATCACGCACAAAGCAATGCAAGATGAGGCTCAGGGGGAAACAATGGAGTAATCCTGATATATTCTTTTATTTCCCCAGGGCCTCTCCTTGAATTGCTTTGTGCGTTATCACTCAACCACAATATCGAAAGTGGGCTAAAACCTTGATTTTGATCTTGTCGAGGACGTAGTTTATCTACTGCAACAAAAATACCACGGTCTGCCGGGCAGGTGAAATATCTTGTCCCTCTATATGTTCCATCAGTGTTACCACATCCTTCTGATTCCTAACGAGATATGAACAGTTAAAAGAAAATGTATATTAAAGTATGTACTAAACTTGATGCATTTTCTATCTTAACTTGTACATATATTTTACTATATTTTATATTTTATTTTGTTCTGATGAATATCGAATGGTTGAAACGTAAATTAAAAAAACATCTTGGAACAGTCAGTTCTGAGTTGTCTGTTTTCTTTCTTACATATATATTCGCATTTTCTATCAAGAAAACAGACTATTGAATTCCTGTGAATCCTTCTACTGGAAGTTCATCGTTGGTCTACCTTCTATATATCAAAGTTTTAATATACTTTATCATATATATTATTTATTTAAAGATATTTTATAAGTAATGTTTTAGTGTGGATGATTGATGTGTCAGTATTTAAGGAAAACAATATTGCCCTATATCACTATGACATCACATAAAACAATATATTGTTTTAACGCTAAGGATCATG
This sequence comes from Anthopleura sola, assembly GCA_023349425.1. Lineage (NCBI taxonomy): Eukaryota > Metazoa > Cnidaria > Anthozoa > Actiniaria > Actiniidae > Anthopleura > Anthopleura sola. Next base: position 3,192 of record JALHLI010000240.1, read on the forward strand.
GTCACCAGAGGGGACGAAATAGCAGCAAAACAAATGGAATCACAATAAAATTCGGTTATTGAATGTTGAAAAGTGAGAACAGCTAAATATTACCTTAAATATCCCAAACTAAAAAGAATTGGCCTACATTTCTATCATTATGTAAACAAACGATGACATCATAGTGATATAGGCATTCTCGTACCAAGACCCTATTCATTTCTGAATCACTAAAAATCATAGGCTCTGGGAAACCCCATAAATTCAATGAAGTGATCTGATTAGCTTGATGGCATTACAAAGAAGGTGCTATTTTAAGTTGGTATGGAATTTTTATAATTTTTCCAAAAAATATTTCAATAAGGCCTAGACTTCTTAAATAGATGAAAAAAAATTTGAATTTAAATATTGCATTACAAAATTGAGAATACCTAGACCACTAGTAGCCAATAAGAGCACAGGATTTGTGATGGATCATTTAGTAGATTTAGACTAATATGCTTTTGTCTGTGCTCTGATTGGCTGAGCTACTAGCCTTTGGCCTTATGGGTTATTCAGCCTTAGCTTGCTAAATTCATTTCTATTTCATTAGTAAGAGAAATTGCATGACTGGGAGGGGGGGAGGGGAGTTACAAGAGAGCACTTGTAAATCCCATACAGCTCAGCTAATTAGTATTCTATATTGGATATGTAATGTTTACAACTTGAGCGGCTGTGTCGTATCCGCTATACAATCACAAGCCAAAGGCAAGTGGTTGTATGAATGTTGTACAGTCACAACTTATCATTACAGCGTGGTGCGCAAAAGTATGACCACTTTTAATATATTCACATACTTCTATGCACAGGCTTTTGCTGCTAAACAAGTTTTGACAAGCCTTATTTTGTAAAATCAGACAGCTTGGCATCAAATGTGTCTGTTTAAAGTACAAAATCCTGTGCATAGAAGTATGAAAATGCTTTAAATGTGGTCCTACTTTTGAGCGGGTGTTGTGCTATAAAACTGCTTCAAAAGCCATGTTATTTAAGAAAATATTGTTTGATGTTTTAAAGGAGCATGCTACAATGTTTTCTGAAGTCATAAATTGTTTGGTACGGGCAATATCATCCCACATTGATTATTGTGTTTAGGTTAATGAAGCAAGTTGCAGGTGGGTTTTTGATGTAGTTGGTGGGACTAGCTTTTGAAAAAGCTCTAGGAAACCATCCTCCTTGGACCTACAGTACCGGTTAATTATTAGTACTCTGTTTTGGATTTACAGAATACTAATAGATCTATTAGACAGTATTCTGTATATCTCATACACAATACTAATAAAGCTATTAGCATTCTGTATCGGATTATACAGAATACTAATTGGCTGAGCTGTATGGGGTTTACACAGTTCTCATGTCATGTGACCCCATTTGCGAGATTTCATTGGGTCTCACCCTAATGAATTAGGGTTTCCCAAAGCCTTTTCCAAAGCTTCAGTTCAGCTAATAAGATTAAAAACCTGCACCCTGCTATATATGTTAACCTAAACACAATAATCAATGTGGAATGCCCATACAAAACCCTCTGACATCAAAAAACAAATGTATGCATGCTTCCTCAAAAACATCAAACAGTATTTTCTTAAATTACACTGCTTTTGAAATGTTTTCTTCTAAAATCAGTATCTTTATTAAAAATGAATTTCCTAAGTACTAAACAATATGAGTGGCTACAATCACTCACCTCTGGCTTGTGTTTGTATTAATTAAATTGCCCACTAATATTGTATATATTACATATACCATTTGGGCTTTGGGTCTAAGTTTTAAAGTGCCTATGATACATCTCACAATATTCTCGGTATGGATTCTACATGATATGAGTTTGATATGTAGAATATATACTGAGAATATTGTCAGATGTGTCATAGGCACTTTAATTAGACTCTGATCCTTGATAATTTTTATAATTAGTATAAACCTAATGGTCTATCACAAATCCTATATAGTTACAACTATAGATGCTTTGTACCATCACATGTTGGCAGCCATGACAGGAGGCAGGAACAATTGAATCTGGTCTAATCTGATTTACATGAGAAAGAATTCAGTTTCCCAGAGGGAAAAGACTGTATTGTTGTGCCTCCTGTCATGGCTGCCATCAGGTGATGGTGCAAAGCCTCTATAATTATAAACTGACTGAAATATTTTAGGCTTTTGTAATACATATTAGAAATGTATAATTGTGCCTTCCCAAAACACTGGGATGTAGAATTTTAAAGTATTTTATGACCAGTACTGAGTTTATTGTAAATATATCAGTGACGGAGGAGGACATTTTAAAGTTGTGGTGGGGCTAGAATTTTTGTTTTACTATTTGACTAAAGCTCCTCCAGCCCCCTTTGGCTCCGCTGTCCCTGTTATAGGGTCTTTTCATACAATAATGCTTTACCTTGTCTAGCAGTTCTACGCCAAACATAGTACCATCGTACAGGCATCTAGTTATTTGGAAGTTTCCCTTGTAACGAATAACTCCACCAAGTTCTAGATGTGTATTATGTTTTCTTATCTTGACAAATACTTCACTACCAATATTGAATGTTTTTGCTGCCGTTAGACGATTCTTGTTGCGATAAATTCGTAATCTTTCTTGTGGTGGCCTGACAGCAACAAGCAAGTCAGCTTCGCTGTCTGTTATCTGGGCCACATCTCGCTTATGGCATACTAGTGTGATGTTCCACCCTGGAGATATGGCTCTTACAGCGATCTTCTCAGAGTCTTCTGGCTGCCTTGATTCAGACAGACACTCCAAGATTCTACCTCTATTAAGTGTGTATGTTCCTATTCCATCCAAGCACTCCACACGCCTGTTCTCCAGTAATATATATCTAGTTGTCGTGGCCATGTTTTAGTGAGGATTCACGAACAGGAAATAAACCTCGTCCCCAGGGCCCTCTCTTCTCGCTATTGTCACGTGTTGGTCACGTGTTGGTCACGTGGCCTCCAAGAATTTTAGAGGTTCGTACCCAGGCTGCTCGAGGGATCCCTTACGCGGCCTAAACTAACCCGAAAAGAAATTGGAACCCAGTGAAAACAAAATGGCGGAGCAATCGAACCTATACAGAAATAAACGAACCTAATTTTGCTTTCTCGCGCTGTTCCTGGCTTTACGAAAGCTTTCTTTCAAAAAAAGTAAAGGCTACTCCATTTATCTACATCTCCATGGAGATGTTTTTCTTGTGCTTGTCCAACCAGGAGTGTAGATCTTGCCTGTCCAGCCCACACAGTGCTGAACTCTACCAGGGACCTCGTTAAAGGGCTTGAGCTTCCTCAGATCCTGATGGAAGGTGATTGTAGACTTTTCGTCAAAGTATTCTTCGAATTTATCCTGTCATGAACAAGCTTGTGGTTTGATTTCACAGGACGAGAGATTTAATTTTGGATTGGTAAAAAAATATTTTTTTCAATCGTTTTATTAACCGTATAAACTGGCAAAGTAAAAAATCAATAAATATCTGGGTGGAGTCTTAGATTACTTAACAGAGTAGCTGTAGCTTTTATTTTGACTTTCATTTGCTTTTATGTATTTTATAGAATCTGAAATAAAGCTATATTTTAAACACTCATCTTGCATTTCTCCTTTTTCTTGTTTATTTGTTTCTTTTGTTCTTGAAATTTAATATAATATATAAAATTTATCCTGCTTTTGTTTCAGTATAGCGAACATATATAGCCTGTGTACAGCCACTCCCTACCAACTTTTATTCCCTTCAGGGGGTGGGTTGGGTGGGAAGTGGCTGTACACAGGCTAAGCAAAATTTACTTTATACTGTTTCATAGTTATATTGCATGGGCTCTGCAAACATAAATGCGTCCAGAAAGAGTCCAGAAACTTGGCAATACAAGAATCACAAGTACGCATGTTCAAACTGTTACTACAACAAGTATGAGGATCCCTCTGTGAGATTTCAGAGTCAATAGATGGTGAACCCATATGCTTCAGCAGTGCCTCACGTAGGCATCCATTCTCAAGATGACAATATTCCCTCATCTCTGGGGTCATCCCAGGCACATTTGTAGATATGTCAGACCCATTGTAGTACAGGAGTGCCTTGGAGGGTTGCCCATCTCTTACGGCTCTGCCAATCTCTTGGAAGTAGGCCTCAATTGTCCTCTAAATTCCTATGCGAATTATTTGACAAACATCTGGGATGTTAACTCCAATACCTATAGCAATCAATTATCAGGGCATCTGACAGAATGCACTTAATGTGTATCTCCACATTTTTCCACACATGTAACAGCAACCCTCCTTTTAAAAAACCCTGGATCTGCTCCTGATAATTGTAGCACTATTAACACTTCTTGTAATTGCTTACCTGATGAAGCTTAGCATTTAGTTTGGATTGCCTTTTTTTAAAAAGCAGATCTTGCCTTTGGATGAGTGCATGTTGTATGTCCAACCGTTCTTTGAAATACTGGTTCTTTTCTTCTCTTTCATCCTGCTTCACTTGTAACCAAAGATCATATAGTTTTACAAGTCTCTAAATAAATACAAAAAAATACATTAATGGTAGGTACACAAAGAGCTATTACTCAAGGCAATGATGACTTAGGGTGCTTTCCATAATTCCGGTCAGAACTGACCAGGCAGACTGGTCCATTTAAAAGAGAGAACTTTAAGTCCTTTTTCTCGAGAGCTTTCCCTCATTTCTTATAATACGTTCCATTGTAATAGTGCCTACAGGTATACGACTTAGGAATTGCTTGACATGGTTGCCACAATACAGTGGATTCAGATGGAGTGTTTAACGGCGCCATTTGTCGCGATTGTTGCAACCTTTTTAAAAATTTGCACGTTTTTATGCAGAATGCACAACGTTTCTAGGCGGCTGGGAGCACGTTCGGCTGATAAGATTGATTTTATTTTCCCTTACTTGAGCCAATAATTCAATTATTGAATGTCTTCAATTTATCCTGCTCACATAGCAAGGCTTTCCTCATAATCTATGTTCCTTGTCTTGCACAGTTGACACAATAAATAAATAAATAAATAAATGAATGAATGAATGAATGAATGAATGAATGAATGAATGAATGAATGAATGAATGAATGAATGAATGAATGAATGAATGAATGAATGAATGAATGAATGAATGAATGAATGAATGAATGAATGAATGAATGAATAACTGTCATTATGAGCTAGGAGGGACCATACATTTTCAAGTGCAGAACTCTGTTCATGAAAAATTAAATTCCCTGACTTTTTTCCTGACTTTTGCTCTTTTGACTTTTGAAATTTATCTTGTCCTGACCGAAAGTAGAATTAATTAATATTTTTGCCCCTGACTTTAATCCCTGACCTGTGGTAACCATGCAATTTACTTGATCAGGCTGGACAGTTCTGATTAATTATGGAATTCTCTTGTTTATCAAAGGACCAGTCTGGCTGACCAGTTCCAACTATATAGCTAATGGAAAGCACTCTAAGTGGTCTAAGATGTGAATTCTTAACAGGCTCATCAGTATGAACTGCATGTTGTCACTTATCACAATTTTTTTATAACCAAAATCCTTTACTAACCAGCTGTATGAAAAACTTTAGAAGCGTGAAAAAGATGGTAAGTTGTTGTATTTCAAGCTCCGATCCCCTCTCCAAATTTTAAAAGTCATATGATCCAAGGATATAAATAGCAAAGAATTTTTCATACATATACTGTACATGTATATACTTTAAATTTTCCCTCTAAATTCTTGAAAATGCATATTATATATTTGCATTGGGAAGAGATTTAAAGCTATGGCCGCTTCAATGGCTAAGCATCAAAACGTGCTGTGATTGGTCGGTTTGTGCATGCACTGGACACCAGGAATTCATTTAAGACAGTGTAACAAGATCTCACCTCCTCTCTTTCTTTAGCCCACTTAGCTTCTGATTCACTTTTCTTCTTGGTAGCATGACTTGCTTTAATTAGTGGTTGTCTTCTTGGAATAAATCCCGGGGGGGTACTCCCATATATTTACTATACGGGGATGATCCGCTGAACAGGGTATGGTTTTTCGAGCTTTCTGTCATAAACAGGGTATGGTTTTTTGAGTTTTCTGTCATAAACAGGGTATCCTTTTCCCAATTTTCTTAGTTTTATTTTTTTTGTCATATTCAGGGTATGGGTTTTCGCATCAACGATAAGCAAGCTGATATATTAGTTAGGTAATATGATGAGCAGCGCGGTCTTTCGTCTTTTCGTTTTCGCGGCATAAGATCTTATCGCGTAAGCTCCCTGCATGAGACCGGAAATGTGACGTTTAGCGAGAGCTAGTATAAACAGGGTCTCATTTTTATCCCTTGTCATAAACAGGGCATAAGAATTTGCTTTTTTCTGTCATAAACAGGGTCCCATTTTTATCCCTTGTCATAAACAGGGTATAAGAATTTGCTTTTTTCTGTCATAAACAGGGTAACCGTTTTAGGATCCCAGCGGAACACCCCTACCCAAATCCTAGCGGAGTACCCCCCCGGGGAATAAATACTGTGGTTTGCACTACCATGGTGTGATCTGTAACAATTTGATCAATAACATGCTTGATATCAGTTCAATCTTGGGATAGTTTACATATTCTGATTGGTCAGTTTGTTCAAGTGGTCCCGAGTAGTGTGTCCGTGCACACTGTAAAAACATGTTCAGGGGCACTGACAAAAAATGTTGTCTCAAACTATAAAATTAAAATAAGTATAATAATAAAATATTAAGTATAATAAATAATAATAATCATGATAATCATCCATAAAGGAATTGTCAATAACGTATTACTTATTATTATTATTATTATCATTACTATCATTATTATCATTACTATTATTATTATTATTATCATTATTATTATTATTAGTATTATTATTATTATTAGGATCAGCTAGAGGTTCCTTCTAACATAAAGTAAGATAGTGTGATGTTAGCCTTGTATATGAACAATGAGATCTTGGGAATAATCCTCCTCTCTACTGGAAGCCTGTGGAGCTCCATACTAGAACTTGAATGTGATGATGAGCTTATTAATTATCTATTCAAAATATTTCCCCATTTCTGATTGGTCCACAGCCCCCAGATAATTTCTCACAACAAGCATTAACTGACCAAATTTGGAAAGAAACCTCATTCTTCCAATAATTTTTTTAATCATTGAACGATTGACGTCATCATAGCTGCCAAACAAAGATGGCTTCCCAACAGGGAAGGGTTGCAAACTTAACTGAAATGCTTTCTTAAATGACTGATCAGAATTGAGTTTACTTTGAAAATATTTTGAATAAATAATAAAACAATTTTTGATATCAGCTATCATATGATATGAAAAATTATGCACACCTTGAAGAGTGTTATCCACCTCAGCCTATGGCTTCAGCAGATAACACTTTCCTCGTTATGCATAATTTTTCATATCATACCCAGCCTCATCCAATAATTGCTAAATATTAGTCCTTGTTTGATAAAATCAACTTTATTTTAGTGCCTATACCACCTCTGACAACATTCTCAGTATAGATTCTACATGAGGTGAGCTGTTCAATCCAGTGACCAAAACAAATTACACGGTTTGTCTGCAGTGTCTGGAAGTTATAAAGGTTTTTCTTGTCATTTGATAATGACTGCGATGTCAAAATAGTCATCATTAAAATTATTACCCTGTGTACAAAACTTCACTGGTACAGATAAATTAGATTTAGAAAGAATATCTTTTTCACACATGGCTTTTAAATTATTAAAACTATTGCTAATTAGTTTCTGCATAGCAGCCAGTGTTTCGAGTTGACGTTCAGTCATTAGCATACAACAAGAAAAAACGTACCCTCTATAACTTCACTCAAACTATATTTTTTTTTTGGTCACTGAACAGCTCACCTTATGTAGAATCTATACTGAGAATATTGTCAGAGGTGGTATAGGCACTTTAACAATAATAGTAATAATAAATAAATTATAATTATAATAAAAATTACAATAGCAGCAAATACATTTATTTTGTTACAGAAACAAGGTCTATAAATCATAATAATTAAGTAATGAATAAGTAATGAAAAGTACAGTATTAGAACCACAGACACACATTAACAACATCTAAAATGTAACCAAGCAATGCATACTAGACATGAGATACCAAGACTCAGGGTCTCACACTCAACATGCATTTACCTCAATCACAGATTAGAACAAACACACACTTTAATGTCTAAAATGTGACCAAGCAATGCATACTGGACATGAGATACCAAAACTCAAGGTCTCGCACTCAAGATGCAATCATAGCACCAGCACTAAGGTGCTATTAGTGTGGTGCAAACGAGATGTAGTAGTTCATTGTAAGTTTTTGTTTACAGTGATATTCGACATAATTTTCGAATAATTTATAACTTTTGAGATAAAATACAAGAGTAGTTTGTATAAATTTAGCCTCTAACAAAACACAGGAGAACTTTGTGGAACTAAAAAAACAATTTTCCGTTGCTTCTTTGAGAGTAGTTTAGTATTTTAACCATTTTGCAACAAAGAAATAGCTAAGCTTATAACTGTTATAAATCTTCAATAATACATCTTACCTTTAATTTCTACCTTTCGGGGTCACATCCCAAGGCACATTAATGCTGCTGGATTTTCCCCCTTTTCTCCCTGCAGAAAGAATTCAATAACATAACTTTTACTAGTATTTTTAAAAGTGGCGAGAAAATAATTTTCGCTTTTTCCTCTTCATAACTTTAACGATAGATACTTGGTTTGATTATTAAAACCATTGCAGTGTTTTTAAATCAATACAACAACAGTCGAGCTAAGATATACTCACATTAGAACATAGATGTTGAATGTTGAAGGAGTTTTGTCAGGCAGAACGATTGAATCCACCAGAATATGCAATCAGAAAGTGGTTATACTATCGATATAGCATGATTAAACCTTTTCAGGTGGTATTTTTGATGAGTTAAATGGACAAAATACGGCTAATAGTCTTTGTAACCCCAGGGAAGTCCGGATGTGATTTGATCCACCGAGCCAAGCAGATGTCGATAAGTAAACACTTTGGAAAGGCATTTTTGTTGCGAACTTTTACCACTCTGGAAACAGCCTCTGGTATATTGTCTCTTTTTGAATCCCTCTACCAAAACTTGAGTGATTTTCACTCCAATATCAAGTTAGGATTCCTGTTTCACAGGAACAGGGTTTTTTTTAACCTTGGGATCGAAGTTTTTGATAAGAATTTTCTATTTCTTGAAGGTCAGTCACAAGGGAAAAATATCGTGTCATAAAATACAAATTATGACAGAAGAATAATCCATCTTTTCGTAGATAGAAATCCTGGAAAACACAAGCTCTAAGAGCTCGTTTTGTTTCCATTCTTGTGTCAATCTCCATGTCTGATACCAAAATTTGACAAAAATCAAATCAAATCAAAATTATGAATATCTTTTTTAGATTTTTACTTTAAAATGCAAATTTCGTCAGGCGTTCTTCGCTGCCATCCTCGCAATGCTTCATGGGAGATAAGTGTTTTCAAAAAAATCTATGTTCAAAATTATAGTTTTTTAAATATTATAAATATTTTCAAAACTTTACAGCATATAAACCAAGAATATAAAATATGAAATAAAGTAAAGTAAAAATTTCTGAGAGTTTGTAATTTTCCGTTGTTGGGGTTCCTTTATATTTTTGTTCCAGACCCCTCGGTTTTACTAGGAACGCCTGATTCACATTGCATGACTCAACAAAATTTCCTCAAATAGTAAACAAGAAGATGCCCGCAGAACTTATTAGTTTCCTCCAAGATCTTAGCGATTTTTCTGCTTTTTATTGAGTTAGGATATAGTTACTATCTAGTTTTATTGATTTCAAGTCACGTTATGGCTAAAACTGCTGTGAAATTGTACATTTATGAGTTGTCAAATGGACTTGCTCGACAAATGTCGCCCCTTCTTCTCGGTAAGTTGTGTACAGTTTTTTAAAATCATTTTTGTCCAAAAAATATAAGTCTAGAATGTATTTTTCTTGTCAAGATATCCTCATTAAATACAGAATATAATAAACTAATTTTGATTATCTTTTTCAAAGTTTTATTCCGCCCTTTAGCGACATAAATTTAGCTGAAATTTGGCAACATTTGAGGTCCTTATATTTCATACAATATTATTTTTAGAGCTTCCTTGTTCTTTTCATAATAATGGTGATCTTTTTAACGTTTATAGGGAAGCAGATTGATGGTATTTGGTAAGTGGAACTTACCATAAAATGATAAAATAATCTTGTAGAAAAGTATTTTATAAATGAAATATTTGCAGCATGCATCATGCCCCACAAATATAGAGTGGTTTTCGTATGAGTGGGAAATGCATGGTACTGACTTACAGCATGTACACGGTACGATATGCCATAACATTGAAATGGCTTCCGATAAGAATCGTTATCGTATGAGTGGGAAACATATGGTACTGACTTACAGCACATACATGGTATGACATGCCGTAACATTGAAATGGGAAGTTTCCCATAAGAATGGTTATCGTATGAGTGGCAAACATATGGTACTGACTTACAGCACGTACACTGTACAATATGCCATAACATTGAAAGAGGCCTATACAAACCAATGTCCATGCATGATCTTATTGGCTTAATATAGGCAAATTAGGAGCTGGCGTAGCTCAGTTACGTTGGTTACTGCGTGGCCTTTGGAGCTAGAGTTCTACAGCTTGATCCTCAGGATCTCAACATCTGTTTCGACCTCACTCTGTTCTTTGTTGCCTTACCATTAAATACCCATAATAAGAAGCACTGATAGTTTGAAGGGGTAAAGGGTGCACCTCTGAGCGCTTAAATTAATCAAAACATGAGCCCCTGGCTCAGGAGAATTGGGCAACCACCACCAATGTTATTATCAATAAATTGAAAGTAGAATAGATCCTTTACCATTTTTAAGTAAACAAATGCATCTTTCTTGCAGGCATACAGGAGTGGTATGTTTTGGCCGTGAGTTTTTCTATGGAGGTGGAGGAATAGAGTATTGCCAACCAGTAAGTTATTTTTGGTTCTGATTATATATAATATGTATAAGTTATTTGCATTTGGGCAAACTGCAAGAAGATACAGAAGTGCACAAGGCCCCATGCAAAGACATTCCCCATATGCACACTTGCATATAATATGCTACATTTCAACATTCATATACACTAATATATTGTCATATTTGCTCGCCCATAATAATTCTGCAACAAAATGATCTACAACCTTGAAATGAAACCAGTGTATGTAGTTTTGATTGTACAAGGTTATAAAACTTTTATTTTATCATAATGCGAAATTACGCTTTTGAAATTGATGATGACACTAGCTAGATGAAAGCCAGCAATATAGCACAGCACAGCACAGCACAGCACAGCACAGCACAGCACAGCACAGCACAGCACAGCACAGCACAGCACAGCACAGCACAGCACAGCACAGCACAGCACAGCACAGCACAGCACAGCACAGCACAGCACAGCACAGCACAGCACAGCACAGCACAGCACAGCACAGCACAGCACAGCACAGCACAGCACAGCACAGAACAGAACAGCACAGCACAGCACAGCACAGCACAGCACAGCACAGCACAGCACAGCACAGCACAGCACAGCACAGCACAGCACAGTACAGCACAGCACTATACAGCACAGCACAGCACAGCACAGCACAGCACAGCACAGCACAGCACAGCACAGCACAGCACAGCACAGCACAGCACAGCAAGGCACAGCACAGCACAGCACAGCACAGCACAGCACAGCACAGCACAGCACAGCACAGTACAGCACAACACATCACAGCACAGCACAGCACAGCACAGCACAGCACAGCACAGCACAGCACAGCACAGCATAGCACTATGGTTTGGGGTGCTAATAGTTACTATTATCAATATAGAAATATTAAACTAACTGAGCAGATGGCTCTTAAATTATGAATATTTGCGAAAAAAATAAAGAAGTTCTAAATCATTGAATCAAACAGTAAGTTACAAAATGTCTTTGTTTTATCTTAGTACCATATAAATTTGACTAACAACAGTTTGTCGATGTACATATTTTAGGGAGGTACGTACGATTTTAGGCCAGCCAGATGAAATAATTAACCTTGGTGACACTCACATCCCAGAAGATATCTTTATGGGATATCTTAGAGGTCTTGGAGCAGATGCATTCAGGTAAAATAGATCATTATAATTCAGGTCTGACTGAAGGCTCACCTGCTAACCACCATACTACAGACTGTAACCAGGTTGAAAATACCACTTATATGTCACACATTAATTTTACTGTGTTACATTGTAACTAGCCATATTTGATATGATCATGTGCACAATCACACAAGTTATATGTATAGTATAGTTGTGTCTTGTTTGGTTCTTTGGTTTTGGTTTTGTTTCTCATTTTCCGGAGACCTATTTTGAAAAGACCTGCAATTCCATCACTCTTGCCATTGGTTTCATTTGGCTCTAACTTGTAATACAATCAAGTCTCATTACAGTAGACACCCTCATTAACACCTTCACTTGATGTCCCCAATAGCAAGTATCTGCAATAGTGAGAGTTAATTAGGGTCAATTTTTTTCTGGGGAATTTGCTCCTGTCTGCAATATCAGGGTGTCTGCAAGGAAAGAGTTGACTGTAGTCATAAATAAGCTAGTTATAATCCTATACATTAAAATATGTACATTTGATAATAATAATTTTTTTTTTCTTTCACAGAGCTGACAAATACCATCTTTTTGAGCACAACTGCAACAAATTTTCCAATGAAGTAACTTTGTTTCTTACTGGAAGAAAAATCCCCAAACACATCCATGACCTGCCGAATGATATTCTAAACAGGTAAAATAAACAAATACCTTGAAGCCCTATTTAAGGGACAGACAGACAGGGTAACCCTAGCACTTAAGGGCAACCTGGGTGGACTTGTAAAGGCGTTGAAATAAATAAGAGAAAATGTATAGAAGCTAGGGTAATCCTAGTGCTAGGGTACCCTCACCCTCACCCTCACCCTCACCCTCACCCTCACCCTCACCCTCACCCTCACCCTCACCCTCACCCTCACCCTCACCCTCACCCTCACCCTCACCCTCACCCTCACCCTCACCCTCACCCTCACCCTCACCCTCACCCTCACCCTCACCCTCACCCTCACCCTCACCCTCACCCTCACCCTCACCCTCACCCTCACCCTCACCCTCACCCTCACCCTCACCCTCACCCTCACCCTCACCCTCACCTTCACCCTCACCATCAATGTCACTGTCACTGTCACAGTCACTGTCACTGTCACTGTCACTGTCACTGTCACTGTCACTGTCACTGTCACTGTCACTGTCACTGTCACCATCACTGTCACTGTCACTGTCACTGTCACAGTCACTGTCACTGTCACCATCAATGTCACTGTCACTGTCACTGTCACTGTCACCATCAATGTCACTGTCACTGTCACTGTCACTGTCACAGTCACTGTCACTGTCACTGTCACTGTCACTGTCACTGTCACTGTCACCATCACTGTCACTGTCACTGTCACTGTCACAGTCACTGTCACTGTCACCATCAATGTCACTGTCACTGTCACTGTCACTGTCACTGTCACTGTCACTGTCACTGTCACTGTCACTGTCACTGTCACTGTCACTGTCACTGTCACTGTCACTGTCACTGTCACTGTCACTGTCACTGTCACCATCAATGTCACTGTCACTGTCACTGTCACTGTCACTGTCACTGTCACTGTCACTGTCACTGTCACTGTCACTGTCACTGTTACAATAATCAATATTTTTAGCTATTATTACTATTATTATTTTTCAGTGCTTTTGGTCAGATGATTAAGCCGATTGTTGATTCCATGAGAGTTTCTCCAGCAGGAGGATCAACAGTCAGCGATCCAGAGCTACCTTCCTCTTCCTCTACTTCACACCCAAGACCCAATCCATCCACAACTGACTCTAAAGCTCAGAAATCCGGTAACCCAGAATCCATCTTTGAACCAAGAAGCACAAACGATACAACCCAGCAGCAGAAATCAACCAATCCTCCTGCACTTGTCATTCATAAGGTCGAAGATGTCACAAAAATTTTAGAAGCTCTGAAAATTGTTCTTGGTGAAGATAGAACTACACTTGAATCTAGTTTGGATGATATCGAAAGTTTATTATTGAAGAAAAAAGAAGTCAAAATCTGAGAAGAATTTGTGAGCAGCATTGGTATGGAATAGCTATATTATAATTATTTTGAATTCTCAAAGATAAGTTAGTGTGATGTAATAGTTGATGTTATAAAAAACTTTCTTGTAACTTTGTTGGGAAACTCTGGTTAGTTTGTCCTGATAATGAGCCGCTTCTCACCACTGTGTTCGTGGATTTGATCCCTGGACTAGCTATCATGTGAGTAGAGTTGTTTGTTGGTTGGGTTTTTCTCCAGGTTCTTAAGTTCTTTCCCCCTCAAAACTCAGAACCTCTAATTTCCAATTTCATTAGAGAAGGACTCCTACAAGCATCAAAGTGTTGGCTCATAAACCAGCACCATATATGTCCTTATCCTGCTCATTATATACCAGAAATTTTGAGTTAAAGTCTACTTTTAAACTATATTATTCTATTTATTGAGAGTTGATGGACTTTTTTCTAGAAAAACTGTTTTCAAAGACAGAAGAGCTGAGAGACAAGCCTGATTTTTTATTAAATTTTCTTGGAGTGGTGAAAGGACTCTGTTTAGAAAAGTCCTACATGGAACATCCAAAAGGTTAATATCAGCCTATCATCATCATCATCATCATCATCATCATCATCATCATCATCATCATCATCATCATCATCATCATCATCATCATCATCATCATCATCATCATCATCATCATTATCATCATCATCAATATCCTTATCATCACCATCATCATGCCTGCCATCATCAATTTCATCATTATCATCATCATCAATATCCTTATCATCACCATCATCATGCCTGCCATCATCATCAATTTCATTACTATCATCATCATCAATATCACCATCATCACCATCATCATTATTTTTATCATCATTATCATCACCATCAACACCATGATTAGCAACATCAATCATCACTATAATCATCATCATCTGCATCAGCAGCATCATCATCACCATCAGGAACCAATGTTAGTATCCAATCATATTGATGATTCACAACATTCAATTTTCTACTGTTGCAGCTCAAGACATCTTGCTCCAGTTGATTAGTGAGCTGTCTGTCTGTCCATCCAAACCAAGTCAGGTCATTCTAGGGGCTGGTCTACAAGTTGTAAGTTCAATCAATCAAGTCATCATACAAGAACTAGAAAGTTTTCCTCAAGACATCTTTGTTTCTTTTCAGTTATGTAATGCAGTCAGTACCACACCTGGTCATGATCTGTTACTAAGCAACACAGCTCCTCAGCCTCACATATCATCCATTTTGACCAACTGTCTTCTTGAAGGAGAAAAAGAATAGATGTTCAAGTTGCAGCAAGTGAACTGACTTTTAATGTTGCTAGACACAAGGTGTGTATGTGTGTTGTCTAAAGAAATTATGAGTGTAAAAATACTTAGGTGTTATAGGACGTAAAGTAACCACCTTCCTTCTACTTTGCAATACGTTTTTTTTTAAATTTAATTCGACTCATAAATTCTCTAGTTTACCTCAAGAGCAAAAGCTCATTGATGGAGCTCACTACAATGTACAAGATAAATAAAATATTGCAATATTAAAGTTGTTTAGCATAAACATTCAATATATATGCTAAATACGTGCATCTTCTTCATTTTGTGATCCTCTTACTAAAACTCCTAGATCTGCCCATGGGCAGTGACCACCCTCAGTGCCTGGCCTCTACTAATGATTTCTTAATGGGTTGATTGTGATATTTGTAGGTCTCTGATGACATTACATTCGAGTGCTCTACTGCTGTGATGGAATTACTGACCAGAGAACCAGACAAGACAATAAGTATGTGTGATAAACTACCTATTAGCCGTGAGGGTTTATTCATCTTCTTAAACCCTGTGAAAAGTGATGGAGTTTGAAATCCATTTTCAGGGCAGATTATTATCAGAAAAGACCCATTAGATGGAGATGTGAGATGGTGCAGCTGTTTGAGTTCATCGCATTCTACCCCACAATTCTTTGCACCATTGGGTTGTTACCATTCCCTTCACTAGACCTCTTTAGCTTGGGCATAGACTATGTTTTCCCATTTCAGACCACGTGTCATTCCCTAGAGTATCATTTCTTTGTTTAATGGTTACACATGAGAAGACACATGAATATGGATACAACTCAAACAAAGAATCTTATTCTCAAGACCACGTGTTATTCCCTAGAGTATCATTTCTTTGTTTAATGGTTACACATGAGAAGATACATGAATATGGATACAACTCAAACAAAGAATCTTATTCTCAAGAGAATGACACGTGGTCTGAAGGGGGAAAACATTACACCCGAGCTGGTTTAGGTAGACCGGCTGCAAAGGACACTAGTTATAAAGGGGTTTATTTAGAAACGTGAATCAACAGTATATTTATTCCTTTTTTCCCAGCGTATTACTGCTTGTTTTCACTTCAACGATTCATGGAGTACAGCTCTGAGGTGAATAAGGGTAGGGCATTCGGGGGTAGAGGGTGACCCCCCTATCCCTAGACTTTACAATCAATTAATATATACCTCTTTCAAAACAGTTTGTCGGAACAGAATTCGCAATAGGACATAAGTGATGGGTTATTTAAAAAAGAAACTAAAATGACTTTTCTTTCTTAAGGCAGATTTCCACGGTACAACTTTTGCTTACACCACATGCAATCTGCTTACACCACCCTTACAACACGAATTGCGTCGTGTAAATCAACCCTACAACTTGCTACTGAACAGTTGTGAGCCGAAGTTGTAGGATTGATTTACACGAAGGAATCCGTGTTGTAAGGGTGGGGTAAGCAGATTGCATGCGACAGTTGTAAGCAAAAGTTGTACCGTGGAAATCAGCCATTATTATTATTCTCGTCAAGAACACGGACGTTAGTTTTGAGATATCCAGTGTTATTTCTGAGTTCACCAAAACATGATTTTAATTGAAGAAAACACGTCAATGATTCGTATTTAGTTGTGTGCCCATAATCCCTTACCGTCTTGGAGGTCCTCCCACCTATTTCCTTTGGCTCCGACAACCTTTCTTGAAAGAAAGGAAACAAAATATAACAATATTAAAGAAAATCGAGAAACAAAGGAACAGTTATTTCCGTTTCTATGTTATAGCATGACATACCATGTACGTCTTATAAATTAGAATCATACTTTTTTCACTCTTGCCATAACCATTCTTATGGGAAGCCATTTCAATGTTACGGCATGTCGTACCGTGTACGTACTGTAAGTCAGTACCGAATGTTTCCCACTCGTACGATAACCATTCTTATGGGAAGCCATTTCAATGTTACGGCATGTCGTACCGTGTACGTACTGTAAGTCAGTACCGAATGTTTCCCATTCGTACGATAACCATTCTTATGGGAAGCCATTTCAATGTTACGGCATGTCGTACCGTGTACGTACTGTAAGTCAGTACCGAATGTTTCCCACTCGTACGATAACCATTCTTATGGGAAGCCATTTCAATGTTACGCCATGTCGTACCGTGTACGTACTGTAAGCCAGTACCGAATGTTTCCCACTCGTACGATAACCATTCTTATGGGAAGCCATTTCAATGTTACGGCATGTCGTACCGTGTACGTACTGTAAGCCAGTACCGAATGTTTCCCACTCGTACGATAACCATTCTTATGGGAAGCCATTTCAATGTTACGGCATGTCGTACCGTGTACGTACTGTAAGCCAGTACCGAATGTTTCCCACTCGTACGATAAACATTCTTATGGGAAGCCATTTCAATGTTACAGCATGTTGCACCATCCATGTACGTGCTGTAAGTCAGTACCGCATGTTTCCCACTCATACGATAACCATACAAGACTGTTTTATTTCCAGGTTCCTGGTCTGGCGAAAGCCTTAGATGTGGATGTCACTAAGTACAAAGGTCAATCAGATCAAGTAGACAGTCTTTGTAAGTGAATGAAAACTTTAATGAGCTAATGAATTCAACACAGCACTCACTGTCCTCATATCCATGAATTGTTTGTACGTTTTTATTTAATTGGGCTTCCTGTTGACTTACTTGCCTCACTTTCATGTTGAGCTTTTTTATTTAAAAACAAATTGCCCAGTCCCTACTCAATCAAACCCTGAGATAGGGTCTGGGGAGAATAGTTCTAAAACAGTTAATATGAGGCGCGTGACTCAGAAAATATGACCACCTCCCCCCCCCCCCCCCCTCGTAATTTATTTGGAAGTCCATTGTATTTATTAAGGAAAGCACAAAAGTGCACAAAACCAACTGCGTGAGGCTGATCAAATTCTGTATTTACATTATGCATAATTTTTAAGTCAAAATGAAAAATAAAGGAATAGGTTTTAATTTATTGTAAAAGTCTGGCTGTTTCATCCAATCCACTGACTAGAACAGGCACGTGCATGTGTAGGTGCTCATCGGTTTGTGACTGTCGAGAGTCACCCTTTATGGAAATGAAGTGCGGATTATTGTTAATGTGCAAAGTTAACTTGCAATGATAGCTGGTCAGCGGTATAATAGCCCCTAACTGCGCATGCTCAATAGCTGTTGGTTTGGCCACATGGTTTGATCATGGTTTGATTTGCCATTGCTTCGCTTCTGCCACACTAGCTAGTGTTTTCTCGCTTTGGCTCCACCCCTCCCTGGAGACAGGATGAGGTAAGTAAAAGCAGTTCCACTGTAAATTACAGTGTGACACGTGCCGAAGTTGACCAGTGGCGAGGTTGCCATGGTTACCTCTTGCTAGTTACTAGCCTTGTTTATTAGCCTAGTTTTTGCTGTTAGGCACCTACCCTCCATCCTTTTGAAGTGACAAGTTAATTACTATTGTTGGATATTTCTGCTTCCTGGATTTGAAATGAATGGTGTATGTCGATGTAAGGCAAGGGGCGGATACAGGGTTTTCTTCAGGGAGGGGTGCTACGTTGGAAAGACTCCTACACGAAAAGAACGAACCAAATAAAATATGATATCATTCAGAAAGAGAAACCATTGCCTATTGGATATCTTCGAAGCTGTAGTCAGAGGCACAAAGTCGACCCAAGGGGAGGGGGTGCGCAACCCCTGGGTCCACCCCTGTGAGGTGTGGTGTGATGATGGGTGTTGAATTGAGGTATGGAGTTGTGTGGTGGTTTGTAGTGTGGTGTGGTAGTGTGTGTTGAAGGTGTGGTGTAGTGTGTGTGGAAGTGAACTATGGTGGTGTGTATCTGGGGGGGGGGGGGGGGGGGGGGTTAAGACTGGAAAATATAAGACAATAGTTTGAAAAAGGGAAAAAGTCCATCGGAAGCTGGGATGGAAAATA
Organism: Anthopleura sola; assembly: GCA_023349425.1. Classification (NCBI taxonomy): domain Eukaryota; kingdom Metazoa; phylum Cnidaria; class Anthozoa; order Actiniaria; family Actiniidae; genus Anthopleura; species Anthopleura sola. The sequence goes on from JALHLI010000240.1 coordinate 22,657, forward strand.
TACGAGACCAGTATGCCAAAGGAAAATAAAGTGGGCCAGGGGTTAGTTAATAATCATTATTGCAAATCGGGGATGAAAACCCTTCACGAGGATGTCTTATGTACTGTATTATAATCTAGTGTATCAGCCAATCAGCGTTGATGATTTCCCCGCTCTTTTTCCCACGTGACTGGTTGTTGGTCCAAAGAGTTCAAAGTTGGTTTGTTGTTTTGTTGTTCTTTGAACCAAGAATTTCTACTGGATTATTGCTCTCTTCTCAACACTTTACTGACTTACACAACCAAACAATATTGCAAGTGAATACCTCAACTAGTAAATCTCTTTGAATCAGACTTTCAAAGGGATAAAAAACGTGGAAAATTCTCTTGTTTTAGGTTCGAGTTTGTCAAACTCTAAAATGGCCGTCAAGACTTTCGTTTCGACTTTTTTATCTTCAGTCGTTGTTCTGATGGAAGAAGCTTGTAGTAACTGAGAACAATCAAACGGTAAGCAAAAACTCAGTCGTTTCTTGATATCCCTGTTTTTAGAAGAGACAATGTTTCTTTATCACTGAAATATTTTAGACTCGCTTGTCGTCTTCATAGATTTTTGAAGATAGAATTGAATTTTTTGATCTTCGTTGTAATTCTGTTCAGTTTTTAACAAGAAAAAAGAAAGTAAGCTTAAAATAATTCAAACATTCACATTGTAAATAAGAAAGAACTTTGTACCACATGAAAAATTGAATAAACTCGAGAGAACAAAGTCTTGTTGTTGAATCACGTTTTCTTTCTCCTCAAACAAACTCGAACTAAAAGACATTCTTAATATTTTTTTCTTTAAATTGAGTTGTCAAATACTTATCTTTCTATGTATTCTAGTAATTCCACTTAATATTTATCAGCAGAGTTTCTTTTTTACACATTTTTTCGTCCATCTTCGACTCAACAAAACAAGCGATCATTTGCCGCCATATTTTAACACAAGTTTTTTTACTTTACTTCATTAAAAACAAAACAAAACCAAGTGAAAAGACTATTTTATCAATGAAATACTGTAGAATAACGAAAAATATCGAGGGGTTCTTTCATTTTCAAGTCAAATATTTTGATTTTGAGGAAGAAAACAAGTATTTTTTTGCTGTTCTGAGTTCAAATTCACTTTGTTCAAAATGAGGACCTAAAAAATGACTTTATTTGTTGGGAAAAAAGTCTGTTTTAACTTTGTTCAATAGAAATATTGATCCAAACCAACTTGTAGTTGTATTGATATCAAACCACTTGACATTGATCAATAAATATCTTGGATTTTCAAGGCATTTTTGTTGAGGAAAACAGAAATTATTCCAACCAAGATTAAACTTCAATATTTTCTTTATTATCCAATAAAATATTGTACAAATAATAACAGATATATTCCAGTACAATTCTCTTTTTTCAGTCATCTATATAATGAATATAACACCAGGTTTGTGTTTTTGTACAAGTTCTTTTACACGTTCCTTACATTCTGCAGTTATTTTCTCATTACCATATAAGAATAACTCTTCTACATGACAATCATCTTGTATGATGACCCTACAAATACTCTCTGCCCCTTCGTCTGTTATATTATTCGTCCTTAGGCCTAGGTGGGTTATTTTAGTTTTTGTTAGTACACTACAAATACTCTCCACTCCTTCGTGTGTTATATTATTGCCGTCTAGGTCTAGGTTGGTTATTCCAGTGTTTACTAATGAGTCAGTTATTTTTTCTACACATTTATCATCCAAACTACAACCCTCCAGCCTCAGTACAGTTATGAACGAATTACGAACAAGTGAATCACACACAACACCAACACCAAACGAGGTTAAAGGTGAATCACTAATGTACAATGTATAACCACTAGATGACGGTGGATGTTGTTCTTTTAGTAAATGAATGACATCTAATAAATACGACATGTAT
>JALHLI010000241.1:0-24379 GCA_023349425.1 Anthopleura sola
TTTTTCGCTGACGGCATGGCTGTTTTGCTGAAACCCCCACTTTTTGCTCATGAAAATACCTCACGAGATAAAAACGAAACTTTTTGGCGAAAAAAATTTGGGTTTTGGCTGAGAAAAGGTGCTTTTTCGTCCAAAAAAAAACGTTTTTTGCTGAGAAAAATTCGAATTTTGCTGAGAATTTTCTCTTGGTGCAAACACGACGTTTTCACTGCTGAAACCTCACTTTGGGCGATAAAAACACATTTGGGGTGAGAAATACGCGGTTTTGCTGAAGAAAAAATTTTTGGCCCGAAAAAACTGAAAAATGGCCATTTTGGCCCTCAAAACGAGGTTTTTCGCTGACGGCATGGCTGTTTTGCTGAAACCCCCACTTTTTGCTCATGAAAATACCTCACGAGATAAAAACGAAACTTTTTGGCGAAAAAAATTTGGGTTTTGGCTGAGAAAAGGTGCTTTTTCGTCCAAAAAAACCGTTTTTTGCTGAGAAAATTCGAATTTTGCTGAGAATTTTCTCTTGTGCAAACACGACGTTTTCACTGTTAAAACCTCACTTTGGGCGATAAAAACACATTTGGGGTGAGAAATACGCGGTTTTGCTGAAGAAAAAAATTTTTGGCCCGAAAAACTGAAAAATGGCCATTTTGGCCCTCAAAACGAGGTTTTTCGCTGACGGCCTGGCTGTTTTGCTGAAACCCCCCACTTTTTGCTCATGAAAATACCTCACGAGATAAAAACGAAACTTTTTGGCGAAAAAAATTTGGGTTTTGGCTGAGAAAAGGTGCTTTTTCGTCCAAAAAAACCGTTTTTTGCTGAAAAAATTCGAATTTTGCTGAGAATTTTCTCTTGGTGCAAACACGACGTTTTCACTGCTAAAACCTCACTTTGGGCGATAAAAACACATTTGGGGTGAGAAATACGCGGTTTTGCTGAAGAAAAAAATTTTTGGCCCAAAAAACTGAAAAATGGCCATTTTGGCCCTCAAAACGAGGTTTTTCGCTGACGGCATGGCTGTTTTGCTGAAACCCCCACTTTTTGCTCATGAAAATACCTCACGAGATAAAAACGAAACTTTTTGGCGAAAAAAATTTGGGTTTTGGCTGAGAAAAGGTGCTTTTTCGTCCAAAAAAAACGTTTTTTGCTGAGAAAATTCGAATTTTGCTGAGAATTTTCTCTTGGTGCAAACACGACGTTTTCACTGCTAAAACCTCACTTTGGGCGAGAAAAACACATTTGGGGTGAGAAATACGCGGTTTTGCTGAAGAAAAAAATTTTTGGCCCAAAAAACTGAAAAATGGCCATTTTGGCCCTCAAAACGAGGTTTTTCGCTGACGGCATGGCTGTTTTGCTGAAACCCCCACTTTTTGCTCATGAAAATACCTCACGAGATAAAAACGAAACTTTTTGGCGAAAAAAATTTGGGTTTTGGCTGAGAAAAGGTGCTTTTTCGTCCAAAAAACCGTTTTTTGCTGAGAAAATTCAAATTTTGTTGAGAATTTTCTCTTGGTGCAAACACGACGTTTTCACTGCTAAAACCTCACTTTGGGCGAGAAAAACACATTTGAGGTGAGAAATACGCGGTTTTGCTGAAGAAAAAAATTTTTGGCCCAAAAAACTGAAAAATGGCCATTTTGGCCCTCAAAACGAGGTTTTTCGCTGACGGCATGGCTGTTTTGCTGAAACCCCCACTTTTTGCTCATGAAAATACCTCACGAGATAAAAACGAAACTTTTTGGCGAAAAAAAATTGGGTTTTGGCTGAGAAAAGGTGCTTTTTCGTCCAAAAAAACCGTTTTTTGCTGAGAAAATTCGAATTTTGCTGAGAATTTTCTCTTGGTGCAAACACGACGTTTTCACTGCTAAAACCTCACTTTGGGCGAGAAAAACACATTTGGGGTGAGAAATACGCGGTTTTGCTGAAGAAAAAAAATTTTGGCCCAAAAAACTGAAAAATGGCCATTTTGGCCCTCAAAACGAGGTTTTTCGCTGACGGCATGGCTGTTTTGCTGAAACCCCCACTTTTTGCTCATGAAAATACCTCACGAGATAAAAACGAAACTTTTTGGCGAAAAAAATTTGGGTTTTGGCTGAGAAAAGGTGCTTTTTCGTCCAAAAAAACCGTTTTTTGCTGAGAAAATTCGAATTTTGCTGAGAATTTTCTCTTGGTGCAAACACGACGTTTTCACTGCTAAAACCTCACTTTGGGCGAGAAAAACACATTTGGGGTGAGAAATACGCGGTTTTGCTGAAGAAAAAATTTTTTGGCCCAAAAAACTGAAAAATGGCCATTTTGGCCCTCAAAATGAGGTTTTTCGCAAACGGCATGGCTGTTTTGCTGAAATCCCCACTTTTTGCTCATGAAAATACCTCACGAGATAAAAACGAAACTTTTTGGCGAAAAAAATTTGGGTTTTGGCTGAGAAAAGGTGCTTTTTCGTCCAAAAAAACCGTTTTTTGCTGAGAAAATTCGAATTTTGCTGAGAATTTTCTCTTGGTGCAAACACGACGTTTTCACTGCTAAAACCTCACTTTGGGCGAGAAAAACACATTTGGGGTGAGAAATACGCGGTTTTGCTGAAGAAAAAAATTTTTGGCCCAAAAAACTGAAAAATGGCCATTTTGGCCCTCAAAACGAGGTTTTTCGCTGACGGCATGGCTGTTTTGCTGAAACCCCCACTTTTTGCTCATGAAAATACCTCACGAGATAAAAACGAAACTTTTTGGCGAAAAAAATTTGGGTTTTGGCTGAGAAAAGGTGCTTTTTCGTCCAAAAAACCGTTTTTTGCTGAGAAAATTCGAATTTTGCTGAGAATTTTCTCTTGGTGCAAACACGACGTTTTCACTGCTAAAACCTCACTTTGGGCGAGAAAAACACATTTGGGGTGAGAAATACGCGGTTTTGCTGAAGAAAAAAATTTTTGGCCCAAAAAAACTGAAAAATGGCCATTTTGGCCCTCAAAACGAGGTTTTTCGATGACGGCATGGCTGTTTTGCTGAAACCCCCACTTTTTGCTCATGAAAATACCTCACGAGATAAAAACGAAACTTTTTGGCGAAAAAAATTTGGGTTTTGGCTGAGAAAAGGTGCTTTTTCGTCCAAAAAAACCGTTTTTTGCTGAGAAAATTCGAATTTTGCTGAGAATTTTCTCTTGGTGCAAACACGACGTTTTCACTGCTAAAACCTCACTTTGGGCGAGAAAAACACATTTGGGGTGAGAAATACGCGGTTTTGCTGAAGAAAAAAATTTTTGGCCCAAAAAAACTGAAAAATGGCCATTTTGGCCCTCAAAACGAGGTTTTTCGCTAACGGCATGGCTGTTTTGCTGAAACCCCCACTTTTTGCTCATGAAAATACCTCACGAGATAAAAACGAAACTTTTTGGCGAAAAAAATTTGGGTTTTTGGCTGAGGAAAAGGTGCTTTTTCGTCCAAAAAACCGTTTTTTGCTGAGAAAATTCGAATTTTGCTGAGAATTTTCTCTTGGTGCAAACACGACGTTTTCACTGCTAAAACCTCACTTTGGGCGAGAAAAAACACATTTGGGGTGAGAAATACGCGGTTTTGCTGAAGAAAAAAATGTTTGGCCCAAAAAACTGAAAAAATGGCCATTTTGGCCCTCAAAACGAGGTTTTTTCGCTGACGGCATGGCTGTTTTGCTGAAACCCCCACTTTTTGCTCATGAAAATACCTCACGAGATAAAAACGAAACTTTTTGGCGAAAAAAATTTGGGTTTTGGCTGAGAAAAGGTGCTTTTTCGTCCAAAAAACCGTTTTTTGCTGAGAAAATTCGAATTTTGCTGAGAATTTTCTCTTGGTGCAAACACGACGTTTTCACTGCTAAAACCTCACTTTGGGCGAGAAAAACACATTTGGGGTGAGAAATACGCGGTTTTGCTGAAGAAAAAAATTTTTGGCCCAAAAAACTGAAAAAATGGCCATTTTGGCCCTCAAAACGAGGTTTTTCGCTGACGGCATGGCTGTTTTGCTGAAACCCCCACTTTTTGCTCATGAAAATACCTCACGAGATAAAAACGAAACTTTTTGGCCAAAAAAATTTGGGTTTTGGCTGAGAAAAGGTGCTTTTTCGTCCAAAAAACCGTTTTTTGCTGAGAAAATTCGAATTTTGCTGAGAATTTTCGCTTGCTGCAAACACGACGTTTTCACTGCTAAAACCTCACTTTGGGCGAGAAAAACCCATTTGGGGTGAGAAATACGCGGTTTTGCTGAAGAAAAAAATTTTTGGCCCAAAAAACTGAAAAATGGCCATTTTGGCCCTCAAAACGAGGTTTTTCGCTGACGGCATGGCTGTTTTGCTGAAACCCCCACTTTTTGCTCATGAAAATACCTCACGAGATAAAAACGAAACTTTTTGGCCAAAAAAAATTTGGGTTTTGGCTGAGAAAAGGTGCTTTTTCGTCCAAAAAACCGTTTTTTGCTGAGAAAATTCGAATTTTGCTGAGAATTTTCGCTTGCTGCAAACACGACGTTTTCACTGCTAAAACCTCACTTTGGGCGAGAAAAACCCATTTGGGGTGAGAAATACGCGGTTTTGCTGAAGAAAAAAATTTTTGGCCCAAAAAACTGAAAAATGGCCATTTTGGCCCTCAAAACGAGGTTTTTCGCTGACGGCATGGCTGTTTTGCTGAAACCCCCCACTTTTTGCTCATGAAAATACCTCACGAGATAAAAACGAAACTTTTTGGCCAAAAAAATTTGGGTTTTGGCTGAGAAAAGGTGCTTTTTCGTCCAAAAAACCGTTTTTTGCTGAGAAAATTCGAATTTTGCTGAGAATTTTCGCTTGGTGCAAACACGACGTTTTCACTGCTAAAACCTCACTTTGGGCGAGAAAAACACATTTGGGGTGAGAAATACGCGGTTTTGCTGAAGAAAAAAATGTTTGGCCCAAAAAACTGAAAAATGGCCATTTTGGCCCTCAAAACGAGGTTTTTTCGCTGACGGCATGGCTGTTTTGCTGAAACCCCCACTTTTTGCTAATGAAAATACCTCACGAGATAAAAACGAAACTTTTTGGCGAAAAAAATTTGGGTTTTGGCTGAGAAAAGGTGCTTTTTCGTCCAAAAAACCGTTTTTTGCTGAGAAAATTCGAATTTTGCTGAGAATTTTCTCTTGGTGCAAACACGACGTTTTCACTGCTAAAACCTCACTTTGGGCGAGAAAAACACATTTGGGGTGAGAAATACGCGGTTTTGCTGAAGAAAAAAATTTTTGGCCCAAAAAACTGAAAAAATGGCCATTTTGGCCCTCAAAACGAGGTTTTTCGCTGACGGCATGGCTGTTTTGCTGAAACCCCCACTTTTTGCTCATGAAAATACCTCACGAGATAAAAACGAAACTTTTTGGCCAAAAAAATTTGGGTTTTGGCTGAGAAAAGGTGCTTTTTCGTCCAAAAAAACCGTTTTTTGCTGAGAAAATTCGAATTTTGCTGAGAATTTTCGCTTGCTGCAAACACGACGTTTTCACTGCTAAAACCTCACTTTGGGCGAGAAAAACACATTTGGGGTGAGAAATGAGCGGTTTTGCTGAAGAAAAAAATTTTTGGCCCAAAAAACTGAAAAATGGCCATTTTGGCCCTCAAAACGAGGTTTTTCGCTGACGGCATGGCTGTTTTGCTGAAACCCCCACTTTTTGCTCATGAAAATACCTCACGAGATAAAAACGAAACTTTTTGGCGAAAAAAATTTGGGTTTTGGCTGAGAAAAGGTGCTTTTTCGTCCAAAAAACCGTTTTTTGCTGAGAAAATTCGAATTTTGCTGAGAATTTTCTCTTGGTGCAAACACGACGTTTTCACTGCTAAAACCTCACTTTGGGCGAGAAAAACCCATTTGGGGTGAGAAATACGCGGTTTTGCTGAAGAAAAAAATTTTTGGCCCAAAAAACTGAAAAATGGCCATTTTGGCCCTCAAAACGAGGTTTTTCGCTGACGGCATGGCTGTTTTGCTGAAACCCCCACTTTTTGCTCATGAAAATACCTCACGAGATAAAAACGAAACTTTTTGGCGAAAAAAATTTGGGTTTTGGCTGAGAAAAGGTGCTTTTTCGTCCAAAAAAACCGTTTTTTGCTGAGAAAATTCGAATTTTGCTGAGAATTTTTTCTTGGTGCAAACACGACGTTTTCACTGCTAAAACCTCACTTTGGGCGAGAAAAACACATTTGGGGTGAGAAATACGCGGTTTTGCTGAAGAAAAAAATGTTTGGCCCAAAAAACTGAAAAATGGCCATTTTGGCCATCAAAACGAGGTTTTTCGCTGACGGCATGGCTGTTTTGCTGAAACCCCCACTTTTTGCTCATGAAAATACCTCACGAGATAAAAACGAAACTTTTTGGCAAAAAAAAATTTGGGTTTTGGCTGAGAAAAGGTGCTTTTTCGTCCAAAAAACCGTTTTTTGCTGAGAAAATTCGAATTTTGCTGAGAATTTTCTCTTGGTGCAAACACGACGTTTTCACTGCTAAAACCTCACTTTGGGCGAGAAAAACACATTTGGGGTGAGAAATACGCGGTTTTGCTGAAGAAAAAAATGTTTGGCCCAAAAAACTGAAAAATGGCCATTTTGGCCCTCACACAGGATGAAATAATATATTTAAAGGAATTTAAGTTAACCTTAAAGTTGTTTAAATCTAAACATGAGCTTTAATACTAACTTAAATCTCCTTAAAGGTAAACATAGGAAAAAGTTAGCTTTAAGTAATATTTAGTTAGTCTTTACGTAAAAGTGATTTAAGTAAGTTTAAGATGCAGATTTAAGGTATCTTAAATGTGTAAATAGATTTAAGGGGTTTAAGTATATCATTAAAGTCTATGTAAAGTCCTTCATACTGTACCACACCATTGGATCCGGGTGGATGATACTCCTTTTATTGAACATTGGTTTACTGTTTAAATATCAGTTCTTAGATCCCTTGATGATTGGGTTACATAACTAGGGGTTGCATAATCATTTTCAATTCTTAATTCATTACGCTATTTATAATCCGTTAATCCTTTGTAACACTGCCCCCCTCCAGACAAAAATTTGTCCGTCCCGGACTCTAATTCATATTAGAAGTAAATGTTCATTGTCTTTGAAATGTTCTTATGAGAAAAGAAAAGAGAAAAAAAAATTATATCTCTTTCTTTTTCCTTCTGTTTCTGTCTCATTTGCTTAATCTGTTTCATCTGTTTCATCTTTTTCATCTGTTTCATCTGCTTCATCTGTTTCATCTGCTTCATCTGTTTCATCTGCTTCATCTGTTTCATCTGCTTCATCTGTTTCATCTGATTCATCTGTTTCATCTGCTTCATCTGTTTCATCTGTTTCATCTTTTTCATCTGTTTCATCTGATTCATCTGTTTCATCTTCTTCATCTGTTTCATCTGATTCATCTGTTTCATCTGCTTTATCTGTTTCATCTTCTTCATCTGGGCTTGTCAGATGAAAGTCTTTAAATCTGCTAGGGAGCTTGATAGCCCTTTTGGGTCTTTGTTTAGAAGCTGTTTCATTTGTTGTTTCTCGTGAGTCTTTTCTTGTTTCTTTTTCCACGACTTGCTTATTTTGTCTTGTTTTGTTTTTTGGATCTTGTCTTCTTTGCAGTCTTTTACTCTTGTCTGTTTTCTTAGATCTTGTCTTGTTTCTTGACTCTTGATTTCGCTGTGGGTCAACTTTGGTTGCTGTTGCTGTTTCTTGATTGTTCCTTGCTTCCCTGTCGGATTGAAGTAGACTGTCTTTTGCTGCTGCGTTTTCTTCTGTTCTTCGTTCCTTTATTGTCTCAAACCAGTCGGGGGAATCTCCATTGTACTTACAAAGTCGATCTTTATGGACGATGCGTGGTTTAGCTCTGGGTGATCGTAAAATCTCGTAGATCATGTCGTTAATTTTCCTCTTTACAAGATAAGGTCCATCCCAGTTACTTTGAAGTTTTGGAGTGATACCTTTCTTTCTCTTTGGTAGATAGTATCGGACAGCATCTCCCTTGTGATATACGTCACTAGCAGAACCAATATCATATCTGCGCTTCATTTTGTCGCTGGAGATCTTCAGGTTTGATCTTGCAAAGTCGTGAACTTCGGCCAAAGAGTCTTCAAGTTTAGAAATGTAGTCATGATGCGTTGTTTTCTCTGGTATTTTTTCTTTTGGACTACCAAACATGATGTCAACGGGTAAGCGTAACTCTCTTCCAAACATCAACTTTGATGGGCTGCAACCAGTCGATTCGTGTGTAGCAGATCGATAGGCCATAATCAGGTAGGGAACATGGCGGTCCCAATCCCGTTGATGTTCTTCTATGTACTTGGATAGTTGATCTTCCAAAGTTCTGTTAAATCGTTCCACCATCCCATCAGATTGAGGACGATAAGGCGTTGTCCGGGTTTTCCTGATACCAAGCAATGTACACACATTTGAAAACAACTTGGACTCGAAATTTCTCCCTTGATCTGAATGTAGTTCTCCAGGCACTCCAAATCTTGAAATTACTTCAGTTACTAAGGCATCTGCTACTGTCTTGGCTTCCTGATCAGGGAGTGGAATTGCCTCCATCCACTTGGTAAAATAATCGCCAATGATCAACAAATACTTGTTTCCCTGTTCGCTGATTGGGAGTGGTCCCAAAATATCAACAGCAAGCCTTTCCATTGGAGCACCACAAACGTACTGTTTAAGAGGTGTTCTGTTCTTGCGTTTGGGTCCTTTCCTTTTTGCGCATGGTTCACACTTTTGGCACCAATTTTCCACGTCTTTTCTGCAGCTGACCCAATAGAATCGATTTCTTAATCTTGCAAGTGTCTTCGTTATACCCAGATGACCCGACGTTGGTTCATCATGGATTTCTCTTAGAATGTCTTCTTGTAGACTAACTGGTACTATCAGCTGAGTTGGTGGTGGTGTTTGGCGACTATTTTCTAGCTTACGGTATAGTACACCATGTTGTAGTTCCAGTGAATTCCATTGTGCCCAGTAGGCTTTGATTTTGGGACTGTAACGTGCTACCTGGTTCCATTTGGGCTTTTCCTCCTTTTCCAACCAAAGGATGATTTGGCGAAGTGTTGGGTCGTCTAGCTGTGCCTGTCGTAATTCACTCTTCTCCCAACATTTTCCTTGGTTAGTCTGTACAGGTTCTTCATTCTCAGCTGTGGTTTTTTGGAGCAACGAGACTTTGGGGTGACAATGGTCTGTTTTTTCTTTCGATTCTTCAAAGGCCAGACTCTCTTCGATTTCTCTTCGTTCACAGTACTTGCAGGTCATTGTTGCACATGGTCGTCTTGATAATGCGTCCGCGTTTCCATGTTTAAGACCAGAGCGGTGAATAATAGTAAAGTTGTACTGTTGAATCTTTTCCAACCATCTAGCAATCTGATCTTTAGGATTCTTGAAATTCAAGAGCCACTGCAACGCTGAATGATCTGTCCTTAGTAGAAATTCTCTGCCATACAAATATGCATTGAAATGTTCTATGGCATTAACAACTGCCAAAAGCTCTCTTCTTGTGACGCAATAATTTGACTCTTGTTTCGAAAGAGTTCTACTGAAGTACGCAATGACATGCTCCTTTCCATCTGTAACTTGTGAGAGGACAGCTCCTATACTAGCTTTGCTTGCATCTGTATCGAGAATATAAGGCTTGTTTGGATCTGGGTAGGCCAGAATTGGACTTGTTTGTAGAGCTCTCTTCAATTCAGCAAAGGCAATACGACAATCGTCATTCCAATCAAATGTGCTGTTTTTTTCAGTAAGTTTATGTAGAGGTCTGGCGACAGCTGCAAAGTTGAAAATAAAACGTCTGTAATAAGAGCACAGTCCTAGAAAACTTCTAACTTCTTTGACGCAGAGTGGAACTGGCCACTCTTGTATGACTCTAGTCTTTTCTGGATCTGCTGAAATTCCCTCTTGTCCAACGATGTGTCCAAGAAAATTCACCTTTCTTGCAAATAATACGCACTTCTTAGAATTCAGTTTTAAGTTCGCTTCTCTTAACTTCTGAAATACTTGTTTCAGGTTACGAACCTCTTCTTCAAAGTCTGCGGCATGAACGAGTATGTCGTCAATATATACTAGAGCAGTCGTCAATGGTAACTGTGATAAGACAGCTTCCATTAGTCTTTGAAAGGTTGCCGGGGCATTGCACAGTCCAAACGGCATTACTAGAAAGTGCCAGAGTCCTTTTCCTGTGGAAAACGCTGTTTTTTCCTTGGATACCTCATCCAGCTCCACCTGCCAGTAGCCACTTTTCAAATCTAATGCCGAGAACCATCTGGAGCCAGCAAGACAATCCAACGTTGAATCCAACCTCGGCAGTGGATAGGCATCTTTTTTTGTTACTGAATTCAACTTTCTGTAATCCACACAGAATCTCGTGGTGCCATCTTTCTTACGTACTAACACGATAGGCGCACACCAAGGACTTGTTGACGGCTCTATTATCCCTTTGTCTAACATCTCAGTTACAGCTTGATCTGCTTCAACGGTCTTCGATAGTGGCAAGCGACGTGGAGCCTGTTTAATTGGTTTTGTCTCGCCAGTATCGATGGCGTGTTTTACCATGTTAGTTCTACCAATATCGTCAAGTCCTTTAGAAAATAAATCTTGTTCTTCAAGGAGTAACTTCTTGAACTGCTGTTGCTGAGCCTCATCCAAGTTTCCTGCATTCCGACTGTAGACGTTCTTGAGTAACTCAGGTAATTCCATGTCTTCCTTTTCTTCATCATAGTGTTTTCCAATTGACGGCGTAGTAATGCTAACACATGGTTCACATACAGCAATCTCAGTGTTTCTGCGTAATTTCTTTCTTCCAGGTGATAAGTTCACTATCCTTACTGGCACGAATCCGTCTTTCAGATCAACAAGTGTTCGTCCTACTACTATGCCTCCAGTTTCACTTTCAGCAAATTCCTTCGTAGGTCCAACAGTTCGTAGGCCATTTTGGTTACCTGCTGCCATTACTTTCGCTTTAACGAACATTTCTGTAAAAGGCTTCAGTTTCACATTTTCATCCAGAACCACACGAAGTACTTGTGGTGAACTTCTAGAATCAGCTAGCTCCATCGGAATGTCAGCTTCATCAACGGTTAACAGCATTTCTCCATAGTTAATTATGCAGTTGTGCATTCTTAGAAAATCCCCTCCAAGTAGACAATTAGACGACATTGAAACGATCCAAAACTCGTGACTGGTCTTGGTTTCTCCAATAGTTAGTGATAGTACACATCTAGCTTGGACGTCAACAGTTCCTCCTCCCAGTACATTGATCCTCTCTTCTTTGGTTTCCAGCAGTTGAACTTTTGTCTTCTTTGTAATAACTTCCAAAAACGTCGGATTCAAAAGTGAAATGTCAGCGCCAGAGTCTATCAGACAGCTACACTGTACATCCTCGATAAACGCTGGTACAAACAGTCCTCCACAATCTGTAATTCTTGGGGCACCCTCTAAAATGGTCGACCTCGGCCCCTTGAGCTCGACCTTTGGAAGTTTCCCTGTGTTGACGTTCTTGAATTTTCCTGTGAGAACTCTGTTCTATCTTGGCTTTGACGTGGGAATCCTGTTGCATCTTGTCGGCTCTGTGGAAGGCCTATGGTATCCTGTCTCTGCGGCGGGAATCCTGTGGTACTCAATCCTTGTGTCGGGAACCCTGTGGCAACGTGGCGTGGTTGTGGGAACCCTGTGGCATCTTGCTGTCTTTGTTGCTGGAACCCTCTAGTGCTGTAAAATCGTTGTGTCGGTTCTGTATTGTTGGGGCGCTGTTGTTGAAACTCTGCTGCTTTGTTAAACGGGCATGATGATTGAAGGTGTCCCAGTTCGTTACAACAATAGCATCTGGATAATCTCTGTCGGTCAAATCTCCGAGTTTGTCCTCTTTGTTTTACTTCTTCAAGAACTTTTCGTACAAGTGATCCCAGCTTCCCAATTTCACCCTCGACGCTACTCTCCATTGTTGGTGATCTCTCTTTAAATTTTCCGCTTGTCGAACTCTCTTGCAAATTAAATTGACGAGCATGAGTAAATCCTTTTGAATGTATGTGTCCCCAGCGATCGGCCAGTTGATACGATTCCAATTCCAATGCAATTTCGAGCGCTGCTTGCGTGTTCTTAGGTCGGCCTTGTCTCACTTTAATTCTGTTATCGTCTGGTAGTGCGTCAATAAATTGATCCTTGGCCAACGTATCTTGTAGTTCAGCTTCCGCTCCCGGATACGCAAGTTTGACTAGTCTCTCCAAATCAGATGCTAGCTCGGGTAATGATTCTTCACGCTTTTTGACTCGGGTTTTAAACTTTGCTCTCGCCAGTTCAGATTGGTGGGTCGCTCCGAAGCGGTTTTCCAGTGCTTTGGCAAGTGCGTTAAAATCTTGTCGGTTTTCTTGAGATAAATTACTCAAAACCATTGTTGCGTTTCCCTTTAGACTAGTAGCTAAGAATGAGGCCTTTTGTTCCTGAGACCAATCATTCAATTGTGAAACAATTTCAAACTGCGCGTTGTAGGCTTCCCATGGCGTAGTTCCATCGTACGGAGGAGGCAATTGAATAGGCCTGGATGTTTTCCGTGTATTCGAACCAAATTCCATTGCATGTGTCAAGGTTTCCTCCAACTTCACATTTAATTTCTGTTCCAAAAGTTGTACATGCTCCAAGGCGTTACTCAATTCGCTGATTTTATTGTCTATGAATGACAATAGAACGGTTTGGTTTTCGCTATCCAGGTCGGTTGTTGTTTTGCATTCCAGTTTACAGAGGCGTGACTCCATCTCCCGTATTTGCTCTCTATAAGTCAGATCCATCCTCTCGATGTGTAACTTCTGGCTTTCCACAATCGACAGTAAATTATCAATTTGCTGTTGCGATTCCACTCTCTCAGACTCAAATTTAGCGATAAAAATTTCAACTTCCTCCAACGTTTGCATTACACGACTCTCGAATCCTTCTTTGTAGGCGTAATTATTGTTGATGTCGGGCGGCATAATTTCTTGCTGATCCTTTGTAATTCCCATATCTTTCATTCTTGCTGTCGATCGAGTTTCCATCATTAAACAAATTTAAACCAAGAGGCCAAGAAGACTTTTGCAAAGACTTGAAATCTTGAATTCCTCGGGAATTGAACCTTGCTCTGCTACCAAATTGTACCACACCATTGGATCCGGGTGGATGATACTCCTTTTATTGAACATTGGTTTACTGTTTAAATATCAGTTCTTAGATCCCTTGATGATTGGGTTACATAACTAGGGGTTGCATAATCATTTTCAATTCTTAATTCATTACGCTATTTATAATCCGTTAATCCTTTGTAACAATACATTTACTTTAACTTTAAATGTACAGTAAAGCCTTTCTTTTTGGGAAGTGAAACTCTCGATCAGGCAACGGATTTACTTTAACTTTAAGTAAACCTAAAGTTATAATAAGTAGAAGTTTAAGACGAATTTTAAGTTACTATTAATCATTACATTAAATACCTTCTGATTTCCTCTAGGATAACGCATCCTTGATATCTTTGAACCGCAAACATAAATGCCACTCACCATTAAACAGTTTTCAGTTCTAGATACGGTATCGCAGTACCATTAAGTTATATATATGCAATCATTTAACTTACAAGTTTACCTTATATCTTCAAAGTCTCCCGCTACTGATCATGAGGTTTGTTTATGTAATCTACTGTCCAAGCAATCCGTTCCCGCATAAGCTGTGTGCGGGGTTTCTCAGGCTACATTGGATTTCGAAACCTCCTTGTGTGCTTGCCGTTTATATCTTAACTTTTTGTTCTTCTTCTGATTATGAACTTGGGGTTGTTTTATAGTCGAAGTCAGCAGTCCTCATTTTACGAAACCTATTGTAAGCAAGCCCTATAAAGTACTCGCACAATGCCGCTGCTAAGAACCCGCATATTCGGAGTTCAACAGCTTGATTACGAAAACTAAGTGAGCTGTACCTCGAATAAAACTTCTCATTGTCCATTCAGTGTCTTTGAATAACACAAAGATAGAACAAGCCGGCATTTTGCCGTAGTTTGGACGGAACTCCGTATAATCCAAACTATAAACAATTCAGTAAATTATTACACTGGCGGGAAGTTCGCGCGTATTGTTGTTGCTTATCGGATTTCATTTTATTGACATTGATCACGAGCACAGTACATGGCTTATTGTGCCTCTGTCCATATGATTGGCTAAGTAATTCAATCCTTCTGGATTTCAAACTCTAAACCGCGCTCGAATCCTGAGCGTAATTATTACAACGGTACTTTACGATAGACGGAAAGTGTATACGTATGGAGAGCAAACGAACAACAAGGAGAGCCTGAAGAAGTTCGATTTGCTGGCTTCTAGTCTATAAATTCGAAAGGTAAGAAAGATAATAATTCCGACAATGAATAAATAACGCGTAGATAATCAGAAAGAAACTATAGCTGTGTTCAGTGCCGGTATATTCTATATTTTGGGCGGGAGAAGTGAACGTAACGTAACGTATATTTAACACAGTTGATTTAACTCTTGCTTCTTCGCTTTTGAGTTTACAGAATAATGCCGGTTAAGAAGAACTCTAGAAGAGAAAGAAGATATGAAAAATGAAGAATAAACAAGATCTTACATTAGCCAACGTTCAAGATCCAAGCAATCAGTAATCCAAGTAGCCTAAGCCGGTTTTCCGTAACAAGACCAAGACAAGAGTTGCTAAATACAACTAAATGTATACCACAAATGAAGTTTATGAATGATCGATCAGTTGATGAAACTGCATGATTCAATGTATAGAAAGCAGTAACCAGTAAAAACAATATGTTGCTCTATATTATTGAATAAAGTGAAACAAAATCAACCTTAAATGTTCTGTAAAGCCAAATAAAACCAACTATATATACAATTATGAGTACTAATTAAAGACCAAAAACCAGCAAAATATTAGTCTTTAGTTCTCCACTTAAAGCCTTATTAAAGGAACATTCCCTGCTTCTTTAGGTAATTAATGAAAGGCTACTAAATACACATTTCATGATACTTTAAAACATATTAAAGACTATAAAACCAATATTTAAATAAACTTTAAGTGGGCAGGTTAAAGGTCATTAAACACGAATTTAAGTGAATTTAAGTAGCCAGAGAAAACACTTCATTAAAGAGATTTAATTACCACATTAAAGGCTCAGGAAACCCATACTTAATGAATTTAATGAAAAAATTAAACTTAACTTAAATACTCCATTAAATTGACTTTAATAGTCCTTTAATGCAACTTAAATTTGTTATTTTGCCCTGTGTCAAAACGAGGTTTTTCGCTGACGGCATGGCTGTTTTGCTGAAACCCCCACTTTTTGCTCATGAAAATACCTCACGAGATAAAAACGAAACTTTTTGGCGAAAAAAATTTGGGTTTTGGCTGAGAAAAGGTGCTTTTTCGTCCAAAAAACCGTTTTTTGCTGAGAAAATTCGAATTTTGCTGAGAATTTTCTCTTGGTGCAAACACGACGTTTTCACTGCTAAAACCTCACTTTGGGCGAGAAAAACACATTTGGGGTGAGAAATACGCGGTTTTGCTGAAGAAAAAAATTTTTGGCCCAAAAAACTGAAAAATGGCCATTTTGGCCCTCATGATCAAAACGAGGTTTTTCGCTGACGGCATGGCTGTTTTGCTGAAACCCCCACTTTTTGCTCATGAAAATACCTCACGAGATAAAAACGAAACTTTTTGGCGAAAAAAATTTGGGTTTTGGCTGAGAAAAGGTGCTTTTTCGTCCAAAAAACCGTTTTTTGCTGAGAAAATTCGAATTTTGCTGAGAATTTTCTCTTGGTGCAAACACGACGTTTTCACTGCTAAAACCTCACTTTGGGCGAGAAAAACACATTTGGGGTGAGAAATACGCGGTTTTGCTGAAGAAAAAAATTTTTGGCCCAAAAACTGAAAAATGGCCATTTTGGCCCTCAAAACGAGGTTTTTCGCTGACGGCATGGCTGTTTTGCTGAAACCCCCACTTCTTGCTCATGAAAATACCTCACGAGAAAAAAACGAAACTTTTTGGCGAAAAAAATTTGGGTTTTGGCTGAGAAAAGGTGCTTTTTCGTCCAAAAAACCGTTTTTTGCTGAGAAAATTCGAATTTTGCTGAGAATTTTCTCTTGGTGCAAACACGACGTTTTCACTGCTAAAACCTCACTTTGGGCGAGAAAAACACATTTGGGGTGAGAAATACGCGGTTTTGCTGAAGAAAAAAATTTTTGGCCCAAAAAACTGAAAAATGGCCATTTTGGCCTTCAAAACGAGGTTTTTCGCTGACGGCATGTCTGTTTTGCTGAAACCCCCACTTTTTGCTCATGAAAATACCTCACGAGATAAAAACGAAACTTTTTGGCGAAAAAAAATTGGGTTTTGGCTGAGAAAAGGTGCTTTTTCGTCCAAAAAACCGTTTTTTGCTGAGAAAATTCGAATTTTGCTGAGAATTTTCTCTTGCTGCAAACACGACGTTTTCACTGCTAAAACCTCACTTTGGGCGAGAAAAACACATTTGGGGTGAGAAATACGCGGTTTTGCTGAAGAAAAAAATTTTTGGCTCAAAACACTGAAAAATGGCCATTTTGGCCCTCAAAACGAGGTTTTTCGCTGACGGCATGGCTGTTTTGCTGAAACCCCCACTTTTTGCTCATGAAAATACCTCACGAGATAAAAACGAAACTTTTTGGCGAAAAAAATTTGGGTTTTGGCTGAGAAAAGGTGCTTTTTCGTCCAAAAAACCGTTTTTTGCTGAGAAAATTCGAATTTTGCTGAGAATTTTCTCTTGGTGCAAACACGACGTTTTCACTGCTAAAACCTCACTTTGGGCGAGAAAAACACATTTGGGGTGAGAAATACGCGGTTTTGCTGAAGAAAAAAATTTTTGGCCCAAAAAACTGAAAAATGGCCATTTTGGCCCTCAAAACGAGGTTTTTCGCTGACGGCATGGCTGTTTTGCTGAAACCCCCACTTTTTGCTCATGAAAATACCTCACGAGATAAAAACGAAACTTTTTGGCGAAAAAAATTTGGGTTTTGGCTTTGAAGAGGTGCTTTTTCGTCCAAAAAAACGTTTTTTGCTGAGAAAATTCGAATTTTGCTGAGAATTTTCTCTTGGTGCAAACACGACGTTTTCACTGCTAAAACCTTACTTTGGGCGAGAAAAACACATTTGGGGTGAGAAATACGCGGTTTTGCTGAAGAAAAAAATTTTTGGCCCAAAAAACTGAAAAATGGCCATTTTGGCCCTCAAAACGAGATTTTTCGCTGACGGCATGGCTGTTTTGCTGAAACCCCCACTTTTTGCTCATGAAAATACCTCACGAGATAAAAACGAAACTTTTTGGCGAAAAAAATTTGGGTTTTGGCTGAGAAAAGGTGCTTTTTCGTCCAAAAAACCGTTTTTTGCTGAGAAAATTCGAATTTTGCTGAGAATTTTCTCTTGGTGCAAACACGACCTTTTCACTGCTAAAACCTCACTTTGGGCGAGAAAAACACATTTGGGGTGAGAAATACACGGTTTTGCTGAAGAAAAAAATTTTTGGCCCAAAAAACTGAAAAATGGCCATTTTGGCCTTCAAAACGAGGTTTTTCGCTGACGGCATGTCTGTTTTGCTGAAACCCCCACTTTTTGCTCATGAAAATACCTCACGAGATAAAAACGAAACTTTTTGGCGAAAAAAATTTGGGTTTTGGCTGAGAAAAGGTGCTTTTTCGTCCAAAAAAACCGTTTTTTGCTGAGAAAATTCGAATTTTGCTGAGAATTTTCTCTTGGTGCAAACACGACGTTTTCACTGCTAAAACCTTACTTTGGGCGAGAAAAACACATTTGGGGTGAGAAATACGCGGTTTTGCTGAAGAAAACAATTTTTGGCCCAAAAAACTGAAAAATGGCCATTTTGGCCCTCAAAACGAGATTTTTCGCTGACGGCATGGCTGTTTTGCTGAAACCCCCACTTTTTGCTCATGAAAATACCTCACGAGATAAAAACGAAACTTTTTGGCGAAAAAAATTTGGGTTTTGGCTGAGAAAAGGTGCTTTTTCGTCCAAAAAACCGTTTTTTGCTGAGAAAATTCGAATTTTGCTGAGAATTTTCTCTTGGTGCAAACACGACCTTTTCACTGTTAAAACCTCACTTTGGGCGAGAAAAACAAATTTGGGGTGAGAAATACACGGTTTTGCTGAAGAAAAAAATTTTTGGCCCAAAAAACTGAAAAATGGCCATTTTGGCCCTCAAAACGAGGTTTTTTTCACTGACGGCATGGCTGTTTTGCTGAAACCCCCCCTTTTTGCTCATGAAAATACCTCACGAGATAAAAACGAAACTTTTTGGCCAAAAAAAGTTGGGTTTTGGCTGAGAAAAGGTGCTTTTTCGTCCAAAAAACCGTTTTTTGCTGAGAAAATTCGAATTTTGCTGAGAATTTTCTCTTGGTGCAAACACGACGTTTTCACTGCTAAAACCTCACTTTGGGCGAGAAAAACACATTTGGATCGAGAAATACGCGGTTTTGCTGAAGAAAAAAATTTTTGGCCCAAAAAACTGAAAAATGGCCATTTTGGCCCTCAAAACGAGGTTTTTCGCTGACGGCATGGCTGTTTTGCTGAAAGCCCCACTTTTTGCTCATGAAAATACCTCACGAGATAAAAACGAAACTTTTTGGCAAAAAAAATTTGGGTTTTGGCTGAGAAAAGGTGCTTTTTCGTCCAAAAAACCGTTTTTTTGCTGAGAAAATTCGAATTTTGCTGAGAATTTTCTCTTGGTGCAAACACGACGTTTTCACTGCGAAAACCTCACTTTGGGCGAGAAAAACACATTTGGGGTGAGAAATACGCGGTTTTGCCGAAGAAAAAAATTTTTGGCCCAAAAAACTGAAAAATGGCCATTTTGGCCCTCAAAACGAGGTTTTTCGCTGACGGCATGGCTGTTTTGCTGAAACCCCCACTTTTTGCTCATGAAAATACCTCACGAGATAAAAACGAAACTTTTTGGCGAAAAAAATTTGGGTTTTGGCTGAGAAAAGGTGCTTTTTCGTCCAAAAAACCGTTTTTTGCTGAGAAAATTCGAATTTTGCTGAGAATTTTCTCTTGATGCAAACACGACGTTTTCACT
Source organism: Anthopleura sola (assembly GCA_023349425.1). Classification (NCBI taxonomy): domain Eukaryota; kingdom Metazoa; phylum Cnidaria; class Anthozoa; order Actiniaria; family Actiniidae; genus Anthopleura; species Anthopleura sola. Next base: position 19,074 of record JALHLI010000241.1, read on the forward strand.
GCTAAAACCTCACTTTGGGCGAGAAAAACACATTTGGGGTGAGAAATACACGGTTTTGCTGAAGAAAAAAATTTTTGGCCCAAAAAACTGAAAAATGGCCATTTTGGCCCTCAAAACGTGGTTTTTTTCACTGACGGCATGGCTGTTTTGCTGAAACCCCCCCTTTTTGCTCATGAAAATACCTCACGAGATAAAAACGAAATTTTTTGGCGAAAAAAATTTGGGTTTTGGCTGAGAAAAGGTGCTTTTTCGTCCAAAAAACCGTTTTTTGCTGAGAAAATTCGAATTTTCCTGAGAATTTTCTCTTGGTGCAAACACGACGTTTTCACTGCTAAAACCTCACTTTGGGCGAGAAAAACACATTTGGGGTGAGAAATACGCGGTTTTGCTGAAGAAAAAAATTTTTGGCCCAAAAAACTGAAAAATGGCCATTTTGGCCCTCAAAACGAGGTTTTTCGCTGACGGCATGGCTGTTTTGCTGAAACCCCACTTTTTGCTCATGAACATACCTCACGAGATAAAAACGAAACTTTTTGGCCAAAAAAATTTGGGTTTTGGCTGAGAAAAGGTGCTTTTTCGTCCAAAAAACCGTTTTTTGCTGAGAAAATTCGAATTTTGCTGAGAATTTTCTCTTGGTGCAAACACGACGTTTTCACTGCTAAAACCTCACTTTGGGCGAGAAAAACACATTTGGGGTGAGAAATACGCGGTTTTGCTGAAGAAAAAAATTTTTGGCCCAAAAAACTGAAAAATGGCCATTTTGGCCCTCAAAACGAGGTTTTTCGCTGACGGCATGGCTGTTTTGCTGAAACCCCCACTTTTTGCTCATGAACATACCTCACGAGATAAAAACGAAACTTTTTGGCCAAAAAAATTTGGGTTTGGCTGAGAAAAGGTGCTTTTTCGTCCAAAAAACCGTTTTTTGCTGAGAAAATTCGAATTTTGCTGAGAATTTTCTCTTGGTGCAAACACGACGTTTTCACTGCTAAAACCTCACTTTGGACGAGAAAAACACATTTGGTGTGAGAAATACGCGGTTTTGCTGAAGAAAAAAATTTTTGGCCCAAAAAACTGAAAAATGGCCATTTTGGCCCTCAAAACGAAGTTTTTTCGCTGACGGCATGGCTGTTTTGCTGAAACCCCCACTTTTTGCTCATGAAAATACCTCACGAGAAAAAAACGAAACTTTTTGGCGAAAAAAATTTGGGTTTTGGCTGAGAAAAGGTGCTTTTTCGTCCAAAAAACCGTTTTTTGCTGAGAAAATTCGAATTTTGCTGAGAATTTTCTCTTGGTGCAAACACGACGTTTTCACTGCTAAAACCTCACTTTGGGCGAGAAAAACACATTTGGGGTGAGAAATACGCGGTTTTGCTGAAGAAAAAAATTTTTGGCCCAAAAAACTGAAAAATCGCCATTTTGGCCCTCAAAACGAGGTTTTTCGCTGACGGCATGGCTGTTTTGCTGAAACCCCCACTTTTTGCTCATGAAAATACCTCACGAGATAAAAACGAAACTTTTTGGAGAAAAAAATTTGGGGTTTTGGCTGAGAAAAGGTGCTTTTTCGTCCAAAAAGCCGTTTTTTGCTGAGAAAATTCGAATTTTGCTGAGAATTTTCTCTTGATGCAAACACGACGTTTTCACTGCTAAAACCTCACTTTGGGCGAGAAAAACACATTTGGGGTGAGAAATACACGGTTTTGCTGAAGAAAAAAATTTTTGGCCCAAAAAACTGAAAAAATGGCCATTTTGGCCCTCAAAACGAGGTTTTTTTTCACTGACGGCATGGCTGTTTTGCTGAAACCCCCACTTTTTGCTCATGAAAATACCTCACGAGATAAAAACGAAACTTTTTGGCGAAAAAAATTTGGGTTTTGGCTGAGAAAAGGTGCTTTTTCGTCCAAAAAACCGTTTTTTGCTGAGAAAATTCGAATTTTGCTGAGAATTTTCTCTTGGTGCAAACACGACGTTTTCACTGCTAAAACCTCACTTTGGGCGAGAAAAACACATTTGGGGTGAGAAATACGCGGTTTTGCTGAAGAAAAATTTTTTTTGGCCCAAAAAACTGAAAAATGGCCATTTTGGCCCTCAAAACGAGGTTTTTCGCTGACGGCATGGCTGTTTTGCTGAAACCCCCACTTTTTGCTAATGAACATACCTCACGAGATAAAAACGAAACTTTTTGGCGAAAAAAATTTGGGTTTTGGCTGAGAAAATGGTGCTTTTTCGTCTAAAAAACCGTTTTTTGCTGAGAAAAATTCGAATTTTGCTGAGAATTTTCTCTTGGTGCAAACACGACGTTTTCACTGCTAAAACCTCAGTTTGGGCGAGAAAAAACACATTTGGGGTGAGAAATACGCGGTTTTGCTGAAGAAAAAAATTTTTGGCCCAAAAAAATGAAAAATGGCCATTTTGGCCCTCAAAACGAGGTTTTTGGCTGACGGGCATGGCTTGTTTTGCTGAAACCCCCACTTTTTGCTCATGAAAATACCTCACGAGATAAAAACGAAACTTTTTGGCGAAAAAAATTTGGGTTTTGGCTGAGAAAAGGTGCTTTTTCGTCCAAAAAACCGTTTTTTGCTGAGAAAATTCGAATTTTGCTGAGAATTTTCTCTTGGTGCAAACACGACGTTTTCACTGCTAAAACCTCACTTTGGGCGAGAAAAAACACATTTGGGGGTGAGAAATACCGCGGTTTTGCTGAAGAAAAAAATTTTGGGCCCAAAAAACTGAAAAATGGCCATTTTGGCCCTCAATACGAGGTTTTTCGCTGACGGCATGGCTGTTTTGCTGAAACCCCCACTTTTTGCTCATGAAAATACCTCACGAGATAAAAACGAAACTTTTTGGCCAAAAAAAATTGGTTTTGGCTGAGAAAAGGTGCTTTTTTCGTCCAAAAAAACGTTTTTTTGCTGAGAAAATTCGAATTTTGCTGAGAATTTTCTCTTGGTGCAAACACGACGTTTTCACTGCTAAAACCTCACTTTGGGCGAGAAAAACACATTTGGGGTGAGAAATACGCGGTTTTGCTGAAGAAAAATTTTTTTGCCCCAAAAAACTGAAAAAATGGCCATTTTGGCCCTCAAAACGAGGTTTTTCGCTGACGGCATGGCCTGTTTTGCTGAAACCCCCACTTTTTGCTAATGAACATACCTCACGAGATAAAAACGAAACTTTTTGGCGAAAAAAATTTGGGTTTTGGCTGAGAAATGGTGCTTTTTCGTCTAAAAAACCGTTTTTTGCTGAGAAAATTCGAATTTTGCTGAGAATTTTCTCTTGGTGCAAACACGACGTTTCACTGCTAAAACCTCAGTTTGGGCGAGAAAAACACATTTGGGGTGAGAAATACGCGGTTTTGCTGAAGAAAAAAATTTTTGGCCCAAAAAAATGAAAAATGGCCATTTTGGCCCTCAAAACGAGGGTTTTTGGCTGACGGCATGGCTGTTTTGCTGAAACCCCCACTTTTTGCTCATGAAAATACCTCACGAGATAAAAACGAAACTTTTTGGCGAAAAAAATTTGGGTTTTGGCTGAGAAAAGGTGCTTTTTCGGTCCAAAAAACCGTTTTTTGCTGAGAAAATTCGAATTTTGCTGAGAATTTTCTCTTGGTGCAAACACGACGTTTTCACTGCTAAAACCTCACTTTGGGCGAGAAAAACACATTTGGGGTGAGAAATACGCGGTTTTGCTGAAGAAAAAAATTTTGGGCCCAAAAAACTGAAAAATGGCCATTTTGGCCCTCAATACGAGGTTTTTCGCTGACGGCATGGCTGTTTTGCTGAAACCCCCACTTTTTGCTCATGAAAATACCTCACGAGATAAAAACGAAACTTTTTGGCAAAAAAAAAATTGGGTTTTGGCTGAGAAAAAGGTGCTTTTTCGTCCAAAAAACCGTTTTTTGCTGAGAAAATTCGAATTTTGCTGAGAATTTTCTCTTGGTGCAAACACGACGTTCTCACTGCTAAAACCTCACTTTGGGCGAGAAAAACACATTTGGGGTGAGAAATACGCGGTTTTGCTGAAGAAAAAAAATTTTTGGCCCAAAAAACTGAAAAATGGCCATTTTGGCCCTCAAAACGAGGTTTTTCGCTGACGGCATGGCTGTTTTGTCTGAACCCCCACTTTTTGCTCATGAAAATACCTCACGAGATAAAAACGAAACTTTTTGGGCGAAAAAAAAATTGGGTTTTGGCTGAGAAAAGGTGCTTTTTCGTCCAAAAAACCGTTTTTTGCTGAGAAAATTCGAATTTTGCTGAGAATTTTCTCTTGGTGCAAACACGACGTTTTCACTGCTAAAACCTCACTTTGGGCGAGAAAACACATTTGGGGTGAGAAATACGCGGTTTTGCTGAAGAAAAAAATTTTTGGCCCAAAAAACTTAAAAATGGCCATTTTGGCCCTCAAAACGAGGTTTTTCGCTGACGGCATGGCTGTTTTGCTGAAACCCCCACTTTTTGCTCATGAAAATACCTCACGAGATAAAAACGAAACTTTTTTGGCCAAAAAAAAATTGGGTTTTGGCTGAGAAAAGGTGCTTTTTCGTCCAAAAAACCGTTTTTTTGCTGAGAAAATTCGAATTTTGCTGAGAATTTTCTCTTGGTGCAAACACGACGTTTTCACTGCTAAAACCTCACTTTGGGGGGAGAAAAACACATTTGGGGTGAGAAATACGCGGTTTTGCTGAAGAAAAAAATTTTTGGCCCAAAAAACTGAAAAATGGCCATTTTGGCCCTCAAAACGAGGTTTTTTCGCTGACGGCATGGCTGTTTTGCTGAAACCCCCCACTTTTTTGCTCATGAAAATACCTCACGAGATAAAAACGAAACTTTTTGGCGAAAAAAAATTGGGTTTTGCCTGAGAAAAGGTGCTTTTTCGTCCAAAAAAACCGTTTTTTGCTGAGAAAATTCGAATTTTGCTGAGAATTTTCTCTTGGTGCAAACACGACGTTTTCACTGCTAAAACCTCACTTTGGGCGAGAAAAACACATTTGGGGTGAGAAATACGCGGTTTTTGCTGAAGAAAAAAAATTTTTGGCCCAAAAAACTGAAAAATGGCCATTTTGGCCCTCAAAACGAGGTTTTTCGCTGACGGCATGGCTTGTTTTGCTGAAACCCCCACTTTTTGCTTATGAAAATACCTCACGAGATAAAAACGAAACTTTTTGGCGAAAAAAATTTGGGTTTTGGCTGAGAAAAGGTGCTTTTTCGTCCAAAAAACCGTTTTTTGCTGAGAAAATTCGAATTTTGCTGAGAATTTTCTCTTGGTGCAAACACGACGTTTTCACTGCTAAAACCTCACTTTGGGCGAGA
>JALHLI010000242.1:0-24252 GCA_023349425.1 Anthopleura sola
TGCAAAGATGGGCACTTTCGGGGGTCGGAGTTTGGGGATTTTGAGCACGGAATCTTATTGAACGGACGATTCTGGCCCTACATGGTCACGTTTATTTTGTGAAAATTCGCCCTCCTTCCCTGGTTCTGGGGGCCGCGCATGCGCAGCTGCAAAGATGGGCACTTTCGGGGGTCGGAGTTTGGGGATTTTGAGCACGGAATCTTATTGAACGGACGATTCTGGCCCTACATGGTCACGTTTATTTTGTGAAAATTCGCCCTCCTTCCCTGGTTCTGGGGGCCGCGCATGCGCAGCTGCAAAGATGGGCACTTTCGGGGGTCGGAGTTTGGGGATTTTGAGCACGGAATCTTATTGAACGGACGATTCTGGCCCTACATGGTCACGTTTATTTTGTGAAAATTCGCCCTCCTTCCCTGGTTCTGGGGGCCGCGCATGCGCAGCTGCAAAGATGGGCACTTTCGGGGGTCGGAGTTTGGGGATTTTGAGCACGGAATCTTATTGAACGGACGATTCTGGCCCTACATGGTCACGTTTATTTTGTGAAAATTCGCCCTCCTTCCCTGGTTCTGGGGGCCGCGCATGCGCAGCTGCAAAGATGGGCACTTTCGGGGGTCGGAGTTTGGGGATTTTGAGCACGGAATCTTATTGAACGGACGATTCTGGCCCTACATGGTCACGTTTATTTTGTGAAAATTCGCCCTCCTTCCCTGGTTCTGGGGGCCGCGCATGCGCAGCTGCAAAGATGGGCACTTTCGGGGGTCGGAGTTTGGGGATTTTGAGCACGGAATCTTATTGAACGGACGATTCTGGCCCTACATGGTCACGTTTATTTTGTGAAAATTCGCCCTCCTTCCCTGGTTCTGGGGGCCGCGCATGCGCAGCTGCAAAGATGGGCACTTTCGGGGGTCGGAGTTTGGGGATTTTGAGCACGGAATCTTATTGAACGGACGATTCTGGCCCTACATGGTCACGTTTATTTTGTGAAAATTCGCCCTCCTTCCCTGGTTCTGGGGGCCGCGCATGCGCAGCTGCAAAGATGGGCACTTTCGGGGGTCGGAGTTTGGGGATTTTGAGCACGGAATCTTATTGAACGGACGATTCTGGCCCTACATGGTCACGTTTATTTTGTGAAAATTCGCCCTCCTTCCCTGGTTCTGGGGGCCGCGCATGCGCAGCTGCAAAGATGGGCACTTTCGGGGGTCGGAGTTTGGGGATTTTGAGCACGGAATCTTATTGAACGGACGATTCTGGCCCTACATGGTCACGTTTATTTTGTGAAAATTCGCCCTCCTTCCCTGGTTCTGGGGGCCGCGCATGCGCAGCTGCAAAGATGGGCACTTTCGGGGGTCGGAGTTTGGGGATTTTGAGCACGGAATCTTATTGAACGGACGATTCTGGCCCTACATGGTCACGTTTATTTTGTGAAAATTCGCCCTCCTTCCCTGGTTCTGGGGGCCGCGCATGCGCAGCTGCAAAGATGGGCACTTTCGGGGGTCGGAGTTTGGGGATTTTGAGCACGGAATCTTATTGAACGGACGATTCTGGCCCTACATGGTCACGTTTATTTTGTGAAAATTCGCCCTCCTTCCCTGGTTCTGGGGGCCGCGCATGCGCAGCTGCAAAGATGGGCACTTTCGGGGGTCGGAGTTTGGGGATTTTGAGCACGGAATCTTATTGAACGGACGATTCTGGCCCTACATGGTCACGTTTATTTTGTGAAAATTCGCCCTCCTTCCCTGGTTCTGGGGGCCGCGCATGCGCAGCTGCAAAGATGGGCACTTTCGGGGGTCGGAGTTTGGGGATTTTGAGCACGGAATCTTATTGAACGGACGATTCTGGCCCTACATGGTCACGTTTATTTTGTGAAAATTCGCCCTCCTTCCCTGGTTCTGGGGGCCGCGCATGCGCAGCTGCAAAGATGGGCACTTTCGGGGGTCGGAGTTTGGGGATTTTGAGCACGGAATCTTATTGAACGGACGATTCTGGCCCTACATGGTCACGTTTATTTTGTGAAAATTCGCCCTCCTTCCCTGGTTCTGGGGGCCGCGCATGCGCAGCTGCAAAGATGGGCACTTTCGGGGGTCGGAGTTTGGGGATTTTGAGCACGGAATCTTATTGAACGGACGATTCTGGCCCTACATGGTCACGTTTATTTTGTGAAAATTCGCCCTCCTTCCCTGGTTCTGGGGGCCGCGCATGCGCAGCTGCAAAGATGGGCACTTTCGGGGGTCGGAGTTTGGGGATTTTGAGCACGGAATCTTATTGAACGGACGATTCTGGCCCTACATGGTCACGTTTATTTTGTGAAAATTCGCCCTCCTTCCCTGGTTCTGGGGGCCGCGCATGCGCAGCTGCAAAGATGGGCACTTTCGGGGGTCGGAGTTTGGGGATTTTGAGCACGGAATCTTATTGAACGGACGATTCTGGCCCTACATGGTCACGTTTATTTTGTGAAAATTCGCCCTCCTTCCCTGGTTCTGGGGGCCGCGCATGCGCAGCTGCAAAGATGGGCACTTTCGGGGGTCGGAGTTTGGGGATTTTGAGCACGGAATCTTATTGAACGGACGATTCTGGCCCTACATGGTCACGTTTATTTTGTGAAAATTCGCCCTCCTTCCCTGGTTCTGGGGGCCGCGCATGCGCAGCTGCAAAGATGGGCACTTTCGGGGGTCGGAGTTTGGGGATTTTGAGCACGGAATCTTATTGAACGGACGATTCTGGCCCTACATGGTCACGTTTATTTTGTGAAAATTCGCCCTCCTTCCCTGGTTCTGGGGGCCGCGCATGCGCAGCTGCAAAGATGGGCACTTTCGGGGGTCGGAGTTTGGGGATTTTGAGCACGGAATCTTATTGAACGGACGATTCTGGCCCTACATGGTCACGTTTATTTTGTGAAAATTCGCCCTCCTTCCCTGGTTCTGGGGGCCGCGCATGCGCAGCTGCAAAGATGGGCACTTTCGGGGGTCGGAGTTTGGGGATTTTGAGCACGGAATCTTATTGAACGGACGATTCTGGCCCTACATGGTCACGTTTATTTTGTGAAAATTCGCCCTCCTTCCCTGGTTCTGGGGGCCGCGCATGCGCAGCTGCAAAGATGGGCACTTTCGGGGGTCGGAGTTTGGGGATTTTGAGCACGGAATCTTATTGAACGGACGATTCTGGCCCTACATGGTCACGTTTATTTTGTGAAAATTCGCCCTCCTTCCCTGGTTCTGGGGGCCGCGCATGCGCAGCTGCAAAGATGGGCACTTTCGGGGGTCGGAGTTTGGGGATTTTGAGCACGGAATCTTATTGAACGGACGATTCTGGCCCTACATGGTCACGTTTATTTTGTGAAAATTCGCCCTCCTTCCCTGGTTCTGGGGGCCGCGCATGCGCAGCTGCAAAGATGGGCACTTTCGGGGGTCGGAGTTTGGGGATTTTGAGCACGGAATCTTATTGAACGGACGATTCTGGCCCTACATGGTCACGTTTATTTTGTGAAAATTCGCCCTCCTTCCCTGGTTCTGGGGGCCGCGCATGCGCAGCTGCAAAGATGGGCACTTTCGGGGGTCGGAGTTTGGGGATTTTGAGCACGGAATCTTATTGAACGGACGATTCTGGCCCTACATGGTCACGTTTATTTTGTGAAAATTCGCCCTCCTTCCCTGGTTCTGGGGGCCGCGCATGCGCAGCTGCAAAGATGGGCACTTTCGGGGGTCGGAGTTTGGGGATTTTGAGCACGGAATCTTATTGAACGGACGATTCTGGCCCTACATGGTCACGTTTATTTTGTGAAAATTCGCCCTCCTTCCCTGGTTCTGGGGGCCGCGCATGCGCAGCTGCAAAGATGGGCACTTTCGGGGGTCGGAGTTTGGGGATTTTGAGCACGGAATCTTATTGAACGGACGATTCTGGCCCTACATGGTCACGTTTATTTTGTGAAAATTCGCCCTCCTTCCCTGGTTCTGGGGGCCGCGCATGCGCAGCTGCAAAGATGGGCACTTTCGGGGGTCGGAGTTTGGGGATTTTGAGCACGGAATCTTATTGAACGGACGATTCTGGCCCTACATGGTCACGTTTATTTTGTGATAATTCGCCCTCCTTCCCTGGTTCTGGGGGCCGCGCATGCGCAGCTGCAAAGATGGGCACTTTCGGGGGTCGGAGTTTGGGGATTTTGAGCACGGAATCTTATTGAACGGACGATTCTGGCCCTACATGGTCACGTTTATTTTGTGATAATTCGCCCTCCTTCCCTGGTTCTGGGGGCCGCGCATGCGCAGCTGCAAAGATGGGCACTTTCGGGGGTCGGAGTTTGGGGATTTTGAGCACGGAATCTTATTGAACGGACGATTCTGGCCCTACATGGTCACGTTTATTTTGTGAAAATTCGCCCTCCTTCCCTGGTTCTGGGGGCCGCGCATGCGCAGCTGCAAAGATGGGCACTTTCGGGGGTCGGAGTTTGGGGATTTTGAGCACGGAATCTTATTGAACGGACGATTCTGGCCCTACATGGTCACGTTTATTTTGTGAAAATTCGCCCTCCTTCCCTGGTTCTGGGGGCCGCGCATGCGCAGCTGCAAAGATGGGCACTTTCGGGGGTCGGAGTTTGGGGATTTTGAGCACGGAATCTTATTGAACGGACGATTCTGGCCCTACATGGTCACGTTTATTTTGTGAAAATTCGCCCTCCTTCCCTGGTTCTGGGGGCCGCGCATGCGCAGCTGCAAAGATGGGCACTTTCGGGGGTCGGAGTTTGGGGATTTTGAGCACGGAATCTTATTGAACGGACGATTCTGGCCCTACATGGTCACGTTTATTTTGTGAAAATTCGCCCTCCTTCCCTGGTTCTGGGGGCCGCGCATGCGCAGCTGCAAAGATGGGCACTTTCGGGGGTCGGAGTTTGGGGATTTTGAGCACGGAATCTTATTGAACGGACGATTCTGGCCCTACATGGTCACGTTTATTTTGTGAAAATTCGCCCTCCTTCCCTGGTTCTGGGGGCCGCGCATGCGCAGCTGCAAAGATGGGCACTTTCGGGGGTCGGAGTTTGGGGATTTTGAGCACGGAATCTTATTGAACGGACGATTCTGGCCCTACATGGTCACGTTTATTTTGTGAAAATTCGCCCTCCTTCCCTGGTTCTGGGGGCCGCGCATGCGCAGCTGCAAAGATGGGCACTTTCGGGGGTCGGAGTTTGGGGATTTTGAGCACGGAATCTTATTGAACGGACGATTCTGGCCCTACATGGTCACGTTTATTTTGTGAAAATTCGCCCTCCTTCCCTGGTTCTGGGGGCCGCGCATGCGCAGCTGCAAAGATGGGCACTTTCGGGGGTCGGAGTTTGGGGATTTTGAGCACGGAATCTTATTGAACGGACGATTCTGGCCCTACATGGTCACGTTTATTTTGTGAAAATTCGCCCTCCTTCCCTGGTTCTGGGGGCCGCGCATGCGCAGCTGCAAAGATGGGCACTTTCGGGGGTCGGAGTTTGGGGATTTTGAGCACGGAATCTTATTGAACGGACGATTCTGGCCCTACATGGTCACGTTTATTTTGTGAAAATTCGCCCTCCTTCCCTGGTTCTGGGGGCCGCGCATGCGCAGCTGCAAAGATGGGCACTTTCGGGGGTCGGAGTTTGGGGATTTTGAGCACGGAATCTTATTGAACGGACGATTCTGGCCCTACATGGTCACGTTTATTTTGTGAAAATTCGCCCTCCTTCCCTGGTTCTGGGGGCCGCGCATGCGCAGCTGCAAAGATGGGCACTTTCGGGGGTCGGAGTTTGGGGATTTTGAGCACGGAATCTTATTGAACGGACGATTCTGGCCCTACATGGTCACGTTTATTTTGTGAAAATTCGCCCTCCTTCCCTGGTTCTGGGGGCCGCGCATGCGCAGCTGCAAAGATGGGCACTTTCGGGGGTCGGAGTTTGGGGATTTTGAGCACGGAATCTTATTGAACGGACGATTCTGGCCCTACATGGTCACGTTTATTTTGTGAAAATTCGCCCTCCTTCCCTGGTTCTGGGGGCCGCGCATGCGCAGCTGCAAAGATGGGCACTTTCGGGGGTCGGAGTTTGGGGATTTTGAGCACGGAATCTTATTGAACGGACGATTCTGGCCCTACATGGTCACGTTTATTTTGTGAAAATTCGCCCTCCTTCCCTGGTTCTGGGGGCCGCGCATGCGCAGCTGCAAAGATGGGCACTTTCGGGGGTCGGAGTTTGGGGATTTTGAGCACGGAATCTTATTGAACGGACGATTCTGGCCCTACATGGTCACGTTTATTTTGTGAAAATTCGCCCTCCTTCCCTGGTTCTGGGGGCCGCGCATGCGCAGCTGCAAAGATGGGCACTTTCGGGGGTCGGAGTTTGGGGATTTTGAGCACGGAATCTTATTGAACGGACGATTCTGGCCCTACATGGTCACGTTTATTTTGTGAAAATTCGCCCTCCTTCCCTGGTTCTGGGGGCCGCGCATGCGCAGCTGCAAAGATGGGCACTTTCGGGGGTCGGAGTTTGGGGATTTTGAGCACGGAATCTTATTGAACGGACGATTCTGGCCCTACATGGTCACGTTTATTTTGTGAAAATTCGCCCTCCTTCCCTGGTTCTGGGGGCCGCGCATGCGCAGCTGCAAAGATGGGCACTTTCGGGGGTCGGAGTTTGGGGATTTTGAGCACGGAATCTTATTGAACGGACGATTCTGGCCCTACATGGTCACGTTTATTTTGTGAAAATTCGCCCTCCTTCCCTGGTTCTGGGGGCCGCGCATGCGCAGCTGCAAAGATGGGCACTTTCGGGGGTCGGAGTTTGGGGATTTTGAGCACGGAATCTTATTGAACGGACGATTCTGGCCCTACATGGTCACGTTTATTTTGTGAAAATTCGCCCTCCTTCCCTGGTTCTGGGGGCCGCGCATGCGCAGCTGCAAAGATGGGCACTTTCGGGGGTCGGAGTTTGGGGATTTTGAGCACGGAATCTTATTGAACGGACGATTCTGGCCCTACATGGTCACGTTTATTTTGTGAAAATTCGCCCTCCTTCCCTGGTTCTGGGGGCCGCGCATGCGCAGCTGCAAAGATGGGCACTTTCGGGGGTCGGAGTTTGGGGATTTTGAGCACGGAATCTTATTGAACGGACGATTCTGGCCCTACATGGTCACGTTTATTTTGTGAAAATTCGCCCTCCTTCCCTGGTTCTGGGGGCCGCGCATGCGCAGCTGCAAAGATGGGCACTTTCGGGGGTCGGAGTTTGGGGATTTTGAGCACGGAATCTTATTGAACGGACGATTCTGGCCCTACATGGTCACGTTTATTTTGTGAAAATTCGCCCTCCTTCCCTGGTTCTGGGGGCCGCGCATGCGCAGCTGCAAAGATGGGCACTTTCGGGGGTCGGAGTTTGGGGATTTTGAGCACGGAATCTTATTGAACGGACGATTCTGGCCCTACATGGTCACGTTTATTTTGTGAAAATTCGCCCTCCTTCCCTGGTTCTGGGGGCCGCGCATGCGCAGCTGCAAAGATGGGCACTTTCGGGGGTCGGAGTTTGGGGATTTTGAGCACGGAATCTTATTGAACGGACGATTCTGGCCCTACATGGTCACGTTTATTTTGTGAAAATTCGCCCTCCTTCCCTGGTTCTGGGGGCCGCGCATGCGCAGCTGCAAAGATGGGCACTTTCGGGGGTCGGAGTTTGGGGATTTTGAGCACGGAATCTTATTGAACGGACGATTCTGGCCCTACATGGTCACGTTTATTTTGTGAAAATTCGCCCTCCTTCCCTGGTTCTGGGGGCCGCGCATGCGCAGCTGCAAAGATGGGCACTTTCGGGGGTCGGAGTTTGGGGATTTTGAGCACGGAATCTTATTGAACGGACGATTCTGGCCCTACATGGTCACGTTTATTTTGTGAAAATTCGCCCTCCTTCCCTGGTTCTGGGGGCCGCGCATGCGCAGCTGCAAAGATGGGCACTTTCGGGGGTCGGAGTTTGGGGATTTTGAGCACGGAATCTTATTGAACGGACGATTCTGGCCCTACATGGTCACGTTTATTTTGTGAAAATTCGCCCTCCTTCCCTGGTTCTGGGGGCCGCGCATGCGCAGCTGCAAAGATGGGCACTTTCGGGGGTCGGAGTTTGGGGATTTTGAGCACGGAATCTTATTGAACGGACGATTCTGGCCCTACATGGTCACGTTTATTTTGTGAAAATTCGCCCTCCTTCCCTGGTTCTGGGGGCCGCGCATGCGCAGCTGCAAAGATGGGCACTTTCGGGGGTCGGAGTTTGGGGATTTTGAGCACGGAATCTTATTGAACGGACGATTCTGGCCCTACATGGTCACGTTTATTTTGTGAAAATTCGCCCTCCTTCCCTGGTTCTGGGGGCCGCGCATGCGCAGCTGCAAAGATGGGCACTTTCGGGGGTCGGAGTTTGGGGATTTTGAGCACGGAATCTTATTGAACGGACGATTCTGGCCCTACATGGTCACGTTTATTTTGTGAAAATTCGCCCTCCTTCCCTGGTTCTGGGGGCCGCGCATGCGCAGCTGCAAAGATGGGCACTTTCGGGGGTCGGAGTTTGGGGATTTTGAGCACGGAATCTTATTGAACGGACGATTCTGGCCCTACATGGTCACGTTTATTTTGTGAAAATTCGCCCTCCTTCCCTGGTTCTGGGGGCCGCGCATGCGCAGCTGCAAAGATGGGCACTTTCGGGGGTCGGAGTTTGGGGATTTTGAGCACGGAATCTTATTGAACGGACGATTCTGGCCCTACATGGTCACGTTTATTTTGTGAAAATTCGCCCTCCTTCCCTGGTTCTGGGGGCCGCGCATGCGCAGCTGCAAAGATGGGCACTTTCGGGGGTCGGAGTTTGGGGATTTTGAGCACGGAATCTTATTGAACGGACGATTCTGGCCCTACATGGTCACGTTTATTTTGTGAAAATTCGCCCTCCTTCCCTGGTTCTGGGGGCCGCGCATGCGCAGCTGCAAAGATGGGCACTTTCGGGGGTCGGAGTTTGGGGATTTTGAGCACGGAATCTTATTGAACGGACGATTCTGGCCCTACATGGTCACGTTTATTTTGTGAAAATTCGCCCTCCTTCCCTGGTTCTGGGGGCCGCGCATGCGCAGCTGCAAAGATGGGCACTTTCGGGGGTCGGAGTTTGGGGATTTTGAGCACGGAATCTTATTGAACGGACGATTCTGGCCCTACATGGTCACGTTTATTTTGTGAAAATTCGCCCTCCTTCCCTGGTTCTGGGGGCCGCGCATGCGCAGCTGCAAAGATGGGCACTTTCGGGGGTCGGAGTTTGGGGATTTTGAGCACGGAATCTTATTGAACGGACGATTCTGGCCCTACATGGTCACGTTTATTTTGTGAAAATTCGCCCTCCTTCCCTGGTTCTGGGGGCCGCGCATGCGCAGCTGCAAAGATGGGCACTTTCGGGGGTCGGAGTTTGGGGATTTTGAGCACGGAATCTTATTGAACGGACGATTCTGGCCCTACATGGTCACGTTTATTTTGTGAAAATTCGCCCTCCTTCCCTGGTTCTGGGGGCCGCGCATGCGCAGCTGCAAAGATGGGCACTTTCGGGGGTCGGAGTTTGGGGATTTTGAGCACGGAATCTTATTGAACGGACGATTCTGGCCCTACATGGTCACGTTTATTTTGTGAAAATTCGCCCTCCTTCCCTGGTTCTGGGGGCCGCGCATGCGCAGCTGCAAAGATGGGCACTTTCGGGGGTCGGAGTTTGGGGATTTTGAGCACGGAATCTTATTGAACGGACGATTCTGGCCCTACATGGTCACGTTTATTTTGTGAAAATTCGCCCTCCTTCCCTGGTTCTGGGGGCCGCGCATGCGCAGCTGCAAAGATGGGCACTTTCGGGGTCGGAGTTTGGGGATTTTGAGCACGGAATCTTATTGAACGGACGATTCTGGCCCTACATGGTCACGTTTATTTTGTGAAAATTCGCCCTCCTTCCCTGGTTCTGGGGGCCGCGCATGCGCAGCTGCAAAGATGGGCACTTTCGGGGGTCGGAGTTTGGGGATTTTGAGCACGGAATCTTATTGAACGGACGATTCTGGCCCTACATGGTCACGTTTATTTTGTGAAAATTCGCCCTCCTTCCCTGGTTCTGGGGGCCGCGCATGCGCAGCTGCAAAGATGGGCACTTTCGGGGGTCGGAGTTTGGGGATTTTGAGCACGGAATCTTATTGAACGGACGATTCTGGCCCTACATGGTCACGTTTATTTTGTGAAAATTCGCCCTCCTTCCCTGGTTCTGGGGGCCGCGCATGCGCAGCTGCAAAGATGGGCACTTTCGGGGGTCGGAGTTTGGGGATTTTGAGCACGGAATCTTATTGAACGGACGATTCTGGCCCTACATGGTCACGTTTATTTTGTGAAAATTCGCCCTCCTTCCCTGGTTCTGGGGGCCGCGCATGCGCAGCTGCAAAGATGGGCACTTTCGGGGGTCGGAGTTTGGGGATTTTGAGCACGGAATCTTATTGAACGGACGATTCTGGCCCTACATGGTCACGTTTATTTTGTGAAAATTCGCCCTCCTTCCCTGGTTCTGGGGGCCGCGCATGCGCAGCTGCAAAGATGGGCACTTTCGGGGGTCGGAGTTTGGGGATTTTGAGCACGGAATCTTATTGAACGGACGATTCTGGCCCTACATGGTCACGTTTATTTTGTGAAAATTCGCCCTCCTTCCCTGGTTCTGGGGGCCGCGCATGCGCAGCTGCAAAGATGGGCACTTTCGGGGGTCGGAGTTTGGGGATTTTGAGCACGGAATCTTATTGAACGGACGATTCTGGCCCTACATGGTCACGTTTATTTTGTGAAAATTCGCCCTCCTTCCCTGGTTCTGGGGGCCGCGCATGCGCAGCTGCAAAGATGGGCACTTTCGGGGGTCGGAGTTTGGGGATTTTGAGCACGGAATCTTATTGAACGGACGATTCTGGCCCTACATGGTCACGTTTATTTTGTGAAAATTCGCCCTCCTTCCCTGGTTCTGGGGGCCGCGCATGCGCAGCTGCAAAGATGGGCACTTTCGGGGGTCGGAGTTTGGGGATTTTGAGCACGGAATCTTATTGAACGGACGATTCTGGCCCTACATGGTCACGTTTATTTTGTGAAAATTCGCCCTCCTTCCCTGGTTCTGGGGGCCGCGCATGCGCAGCTGCAAAGATGGGCACTTTCGGGGGTCGGAGTTTGGGGATTTTGAGCACGGAATCTTATTGAACGGACGATTCTGGCCCTACATGGTCACGTTTATTTTGTGAAAATTCGCCCTCCTTCCCTGGTTCTGGGGGCCGCGCATGCGCAGCTGCAAAGATGGGCACTTTCGGGGGTCGGAGTTTGGGGATTTTGAGCACGGAATCTTATTGAACGGACGATTCTGGCCCTACATGGTCACGTTTATTTTGTGAAAATTCGCCCTCCTTCCCTGGTTCTGGGGGCCGCGCATGCGCAGCTGCAAAGATGGGCACTTTCGGGGGTCGGAGTTTGGGGATTTTGAGCACGGAATCTTATTGAACGGACGATTCTGGCCCTACATGGTCACGTTTATTTTGTGAAAATTCGCCCTCCTTCCCTGGTTCTGGGGGCCGCGCATGCGCAGCTGCAAAGATGGGCACTTTCGGGGGTCGGAGTTTGGGGATTTTGAGCACGGAATCTTATTGAACGGACGATTCTGGCCCTACATGGTCACGTTTATTTTGTGAAAATTCGCCCTCCTTCCCTGGTTCTGGGGGCCGCGCTATGCGCAGCTGCAAAGATGGGCACTTTCGGGGGTCGGAGTTTGGGGATTTTGAGCACGGAATCTTATTGAACGGACGATTCTGGCCCTACATGGTCACGTTTATTTTGTGAAAATTCGCCCTCCTTCCCTGGTTCTGGGGGCCGCGCATGCGCAGCTGCAAAGATGGGCACTTTCGGGGGTCGGAGTTTGGGGATTTTGAGCACGGAATCTTATTGAACGGACGATTCTGGCCCTACATGGTCACGTTTATTTTGTGAAAATTCGCCCTCCTTCCCTGGTTCTGGGGGCCGCGCATGCGCAGCTGCAAAGATGGGCACTTTCGGGGGTCGGAGTTTGGGGATTTTGAGCACGGAATCTTATTGAACGGACGATTCTGGCCCTACATGGTCACGTTTATTTTGTGAAAATTCGCCCTCCTTCCCTGGTTCTGGGGGCCGCGCATGCGCAGCTGCAAAGATGGGCACTTTCGGGGGTCGGAGTTTGGGGATTTTGAGCACGGAATCTTATTGAACGGACGATTCTGGCCCTACATGGTCACGTTTATTTTGTGAAAATTCGCCCTCCTTCCCTGGTTCTGGGGGCCGCGCATGCGCAGCTGCAAAGATGGGCACTTTCGGGGGTCGGAGTTTGGGGATTTTGAGCACGGAATCTTATTGAACGGACGATTCTGGCCCTACATGGTCACGTTTATTTTGTGAAAATTCGCCCTCCTTCCCTGGTTCTGGGGGCCGCGCATGCGCAGCTGCAAAGATGGGCACTTTCGGGGGTCGGAGTTTGGGGATTTTGAGCACGGAATCTTATTGAACGGACGATTCTGGCCCTACATGGTCACGTTTATTTTGTGAAAATTCGCCCTCCTTCCCTGGTTCTGGGGGCCGCGCATGCGCAGCTGCAAAGATGGGCACTTTCGGGGGTCGGAGTTTGGGGATTTTGAGCACGGAATCTTATTGAACGGACGATTCTGGCCCTACATGGTCACGTTTATTTTGTGAAAATTCGCCCTCCTTCCCTGGTTCTGGGGGCCGCGCATGCGCAGCTGCAAAGATGGGCACTTTCGGGGGTCGGAGTTTGGGGATTTTGAGCACGGAATCTTATTGAACGGACGATTCTGGCCCTACATGGTCACGTTTATTTTGTGAAAATTCGCCCTCCTTCCCTGGTTCTGGGGGCCGCGCATGCGCAGCTGCAAAGATGGGCACTTTCGGGGGTCGGAGTTTGGGGATTTTGAGCACGGAATCTTATTGAACGGACGATTCTGGCCCTACATGGTCACGTTTATTTTGTGAAAATTCGCCCTCCTTCCCTGGTTCTGGGGGCCGCGCATGCGCAGCTGCAAAGATGGGCACTTTCGGGGGTCGGAGTTTGGGGATTTTGAGCACGGAATCTTATTGAACGGACGATTCTGGCCCTACATGGTCACGTTTATTTTGTGAAAATTCGCCCTCCTTCCCTGGTTCTGGGGGCCGCGCATGCGCAGCTGCAAAGATGGGCACTTTCGGGGGTCGGAGTTTGGGGATTTTGAGCACGGAATCTTATTGAACGGACGATTCTGGCCCTACATGGTCACGTTTATTTTGTGAAAATTCGCCCTCCTTCCCTGGTTCTGGGGGCCGCGCATGCGCAGCTGCAAAGATGGGCACTTTCGGGGGTCGGAGTTTGGGGATTTTGAGCACGGAATCTTATTGAACGGACGATTCTGGCCCTACATGGTCACGTTTATTTTGTGAAAATTCGCCCTCCTTCCCTGGTTCTGGGGGCCGCGCATGCGCAGCTGCAAAGATGGGCACTTTCGGGGGTCGGAGTTTGGGGATTTTGAGCACGGAATCTTATTGAACGGACGATTCTGGCCCTACATGGTCACGTTTATTTTGTGAAAATTCGCCCTCCTTCCCTGGTTCTGGGGGCCGCGCATGCGCAGCTGCAAAGATGGGCACTTTCGGGGGTCGGAGTTTGGGGATTTTGAGCACGGAATCTTATTGAACGGACGATTCTGGCCCTACATGGTCACGTTTATTTTGTGAAAATTCGCCCTCCTTCCCTGGTTCTGGGGGCCGCGCATGCGCAGCTGCAAAGATGGGCACTTTCGGGGGTCGGAGTTTGGGGATTTTGAGCACGGAATCTTATTGAACGGACGATTCTGGCCCTACATGGTCACGTTTATTTTGTGAAAATTCGCCCTCCTTCCCTGGTTCTGGGGGCCGCGCATGCGCAGCTGCAAAGATGGGCACTTTCGGGGGTCGGAGTTTGGGGATTTTGAGCACGGAATCTTATTGAACGGACGATTCTGGCCCTACATGGTCACGTTTATTTTGTGAAAATTCGCCCTCCTTCCCTGGTTCTGGGGGCCGCGCATGCGCAGCTGCAAAGATGGGCACTTTCGGGGGTCGGAGTTTGGGGATTTTGAGCACGGAATCTTATTGAACGGACGATTCTGGCCCTACATGGTCACGTTTATTTTGTGAAAATTCGCCCTCCTTCCCTGGTTCTGGGGGCCGCGCATGCGCAGCTGCAAAGATGGGCACTTTCGGGGGTCGGAGTTTGGGGATTTTGAGCACGGAATCTTATTGAACGGACGATTCTGGCCCTACATGGTCACGTTTATTTTGTGAAAATTCGCCCTCCTTCCCTGGTTCTGGGGGCCGCGCATGCGCAGCTGCAAAGATGGGCACTTTCGGGGGTCGGAGTTTGGGGATTTTGAGCACGGAATCTTATTGAACGGACGATTCTGGCCCTACATGGTCACGTTTATTTTGTGAAAATTCGCCCTCCTTCCCTGGTTCTGGG
Source organism: Anthopleura sola (assembly GCA_023349425.1). Taxonomy (NCBI): domain Eukaryota; kingdom Metazoa; phylum Cnidaria; class Anthozoa; order Actiniaria; family Actiniidae; genus Anthopleura; species Anthopleura sola. The sequence goes on from JALHLI010000242.1 coordinate 14,537, forward strand.
GGCCGCGCATGCGCAGCTGCAAAGATGGGCACTTTCGGGGGTCGGAGTTTGGGGATTTTGAGCACGGAATCTTATTGAACGGACGATTCTGGCCCTACATGGTCACGTTTATTTTGTGAAAATTCGCCCTCCTTCCCTGGTTCTGGGGGCCGCGCATGCGCAGCTGCAAAGATGGGCACTTTCGGGGGTCGGAGTTTGGGGATTTTGAGCACGGAATCTTATTGAACGGACGATTCTGGCCCTACATGGTCACGTTTATTTTGTGAAAATTCGCCCTCCTTCCCTGGTTCTGGGGGCCGCGCATGCGCAGCTGCAAAGATGGGCACTTTCGGGGGTCGGAGTTTGGGGATTTTGAGCACGGAATCTTATTGAACGGACGATTCTGGCCCTACATGGTCACGTTTATTTTGTGAAAATTCGCCCTCCTTCCCTGGTTCTGGGGGCCGCGCATGCGCAGCTGCAAAGATGGGCACTTTCGGGGGTCGGAGTTTGGGGATTTTGAGCACGGAATCTTATTGAACGGACGATTCTGGCCCTACATGGTCACGTTTATTTTGTGAAAATTCGCCCTCCTTCCCTGGTTCTGGGGGCCGCGCATGCGCAGCTGCAAAGATGGGCACTTTCGGGGGTCGGAGTTTGGGGATTTTGAGCACGGAATCTTATTGAACGGACGATTCTGGCCCTACATGGTCACGTTTATTTTGTGAAAATTCGCCCTCCTTCCCTGGTTCTGGGGGCCGCGCATGCGCAGCTGCAAAGATGGGCACTTTCGGGGGTCGGAGTTTGGGGATTTTGAGCACGGAATCTTATTGAACGGACGATTCTGGCCCTACATGGTCACGTTTATTTTGTGAAAATTCGCCCTCCTTCCCTGGTTCTGGGGGCCGCGCATGCGCAGCTGCAAAGATGGGCACTTTCGGGGGTCGGAGTTTGGGGATTTTGAGCACGGAATCTTATTGAACGGACGATTCTGGCCCTACATGGTCACGTTTATTTTGTGAAAATTCGCCCTCCTTCCCTGGTTCTGGGGGCCGCGCATGCGCAGCTGCAAAGATGGGCACTTTCGGGGGTCGGAGTTTGGGGATTTTGAGCACGGAATCTTATTGAACGGACGATTCTGGCCCTACATGGTCACGTTTATTTTGTGAAAATTCGCCCTCCTTCCCTGGTTCTGGGGGCCGCGCATGCGCAGCTGCAAAGATGGGCACTTTCGGGGGTCGGAGTTTGGGGATTTTGAGCACGGAATCTTATTGAACGGACGATTCTGGCCCTACATGGTCACGTTTATTTTGTGAAAATTCGCCCTCCTTCCCTGGTTCTGGGGGCCGCGCATGCGCAGCTGCAAAGATGGGCACTTTCGGGGGTCGGAGTTTGGGGATTTTGAGCACGGAATCTTATTGAACGGACGATTCTGGCCCTACATGGTCACGTTTATTTTGTGAAAATTCGCCCTCCTTCCCTGGTTCTGGGGGCCGCGCATGCGCAGCTGCAAAGATGGGCACTTTCGGGGGTCGGAGTTTGGGGATTTTGAGCACGGAATCTTATTGAACGGACGATTCTGGCCCTACATGGTCACGTTTATTTTGTGAAAATTCGCCCTCCTTCCCTGGTTCTGGGGGCCGCGCATGCGCAGCTGCAAAGATGGGCACTTTCGGGGGTCGGAGTTTGGGGATTTTGAGCACGGAATCTTATTGAACGGACGATTCTGGCCCTACATGGTCACGTTTATTTTGTGAAAATTCGCCCTCCTTCCCTGGTTCTGGGGGCCGCGCATGCGCAGCTGCAAAGATGGGCACTTTCGGGGGTCGGAGTTTGGGGATTTTGAGCACGGAATCTTATTGAACGGACGATTCTGGCCCTACATGGTCACGTTTATTTTGTGAAAATTCGCCCTCCTTCCCTGGTTCTGGGGGCCGCGCATGCGCAGCTGCAAAGATGGGCACTTTCGGGGGTCGGAGTTTGGGGATTTTGAGCACGGAATCTTATTGAACGGACGATTCTGGCCCTACATGGTCACGTTTATTTTGTGAAAATTCGCCCTCCTTCCCTGGTTCTGGGGGCCGCGCATGCGCAGCTGCAAAGATGGGCACTTTCGGGGGTCGGAGTTTGGGGATTTTGAGCACGGAATCTTATTGAACGGACGATTCTGGCCCTACATGGTCACGTTTATTTTGTGAAAATTCGCCCTCCTTCCCTGGTTCTGGGGGCCGCGCATGCGCAGCTGCAAAGATGGGCACTTTCGGGGGTCGGAGTTTGGGGATTTTGAGCACGGAATCTTATTGAACGGACGATTCTGGTTTTGTGATAATTCGCCCTCCTTCCCTGGTTCTGGGGGCCGCGCATGCGCAGCTGCAAAGATGGGCACTTTCGGGGGTCGGAGTTTGGGGATTATTGAGGCACGGAATCTTATTGAACGGACGATTCTGGCCCTACATGGTCACGTTTATTTTGTGATAATTCGCCCTCCTTCCCTGGTTCTGGGGGCCGCGCATGCGCAGCTGCAAAGATGGGCACTTTCGGGGGTCGGAGTTTGGGGATTTTGAGCACGGAATCTTATTGAACGGACGATTCTGGCCCTACATGGTCACGTTTATTTTGTGAAAATTCGCCCTCCTTCCCTGGTTCTGGGGGCCGCGCATGCGCAGCTGCAAAGATGGGCACTTTCGGGGGTCGGAGTTTGGGGATTTTGAGCACGGAATCTTATTGAACGGACGATTCTGGCCCTACATGGTCACGTTTATTTTGTGAAAATTCGCCCTCCTTCCCTGGTTCTGGGGCCGCGCATGCGCAGCTGCAAAGATGGGCACTTTCGGGGGTCGGAGTTTGGGGATTTTGAGCACGGAATCTTATTGAACGGACGATTCTGGCCCTACATGGTCACGTTTATTTTGTGAAAATTCGCCCTCCTTCCCTGGTTCTGGGGGCCGCGCATGCGCAGCTGCAAAGATGGGCACTTTCGGGGGTCGGAGTTTGGGGATTTTGAGCACGGAATCTTATTGAACGGACGATTCTGGCCCTACATGGGTCACGTTTTATTTTGTGATAATTCGCCCTCCTTCCCTGGTTCTGGGGGGCCCGCGCATGCGCAGCTGCAAAGATGGGCACTTTCGGGGTCGGAGTTTGGGGATTTTGAGCACGGAATCTTATTGAACGGACGATTCTGGCCCTACATGGTCACGTTTATTTTGTGAAAATTCGCCCTCCTTCCCTGGTTCTGGGGGCCGCGCATGCGCAGCTGCAAAGATGGGCACTTTCGGGGGTCGGAGTTTGGGGATTTTGAGCACGGAATCTTATTGAACGGACGATTCTGGCCCTACATGGTCACGTTTATTTTGTGAAAATTCGCCCTCCTTCCCTGGTTCTGGGGGCCGCGCATGCGCAGCTGCAAAGATGGGCACTTTCGGGGGTCGGAGTTTGGGGATTTTGAGCACGGAATCTTATTGAACGGACGATTCTGGCCCTACATGGTCACGTTTATTTTGTGAAATTCGCCACTCCTTCCCTGGTTCTGGGGGCCGCGCAATGCGCAGCTGCAAAGATGGGCACTTTCGGGGGTCGGAGTTTGGGGGATTTTGAAGCACGGAATCTTATTGAACGGACGATTCTGGCCCCTACATGGTCACGTTTATTTTGTGAAAATTCGCCCTCCTTCCCTGGTTCTGGGGGCCGCGCATGCGCAGCTGCAAAGATGGGCACTTTCGGGGGTCGGAGTTTGGGGATTTTGAGCACGGAATCTTATTGAACGGACGATTCTGGCCCTACATGGTCACGTTTATTTTGTGAAAATTCGCCCTCCTTCCCTGGTTCTGGGGGCCGCGCATGCGCAGCTGCAAAGATGGGCACTTTCGGGGGTCGGAGTTTGGGATTTTGAGCACGGAATCTTATTGAACGGACGATTCTGGCCCTACATGGTCACGTTTATTTTGTGAAAATTCGCCCTCCTTCCCTGGTTCTGGGGGCCGCGCATGCGCAGCTGCAAAGATGGGCACTTTCGGGGGTCGGAGTTTGGGGATTTTGAGCACGGAATCTTATTGAACGGACGATTCTGGCCCTACATGGTCACGTTTATTTTGTGAAAATTCGCCCTCCTTCCCTGGTTCTGGGGGCCGCGCATGCGCAGCTGCAAAGATGGGCACTTTCGGGGGTCGGAGTTTGGGGATTTTTGAGCACGGAATCTTATTGAACGGACGATTCTGGCCCTACATGGTCACGTTTATTTTGTGAAAATTCGCCCTCCTTCCCTGGTTCTGGGGGCCCGCGCATGCGCAGCTGCAAAGATGGGCACTTTCGGGGGGTCGGAGTTTGGGGATTTTGAGCACGGAATCTTATTGAACGGACGATTCTGGCCCTACATGGTCACGTTATTTTGTGAAAATTCGCCCTCCTTCCCTGGTTCTGGGGGCCGCGCAATGCGCAGCTGCAAAGATGGGCACTTTCGGGGGTCGGAGTTTGGGGATTTTGAGCACGGAATCTTATTGAACGGACGATTCTGGCCCTACATGGTCACGTTTATTTTGTGAAAATTCGCCCTCCTTCCCTGGTTCTGGGGGCCGCGCATGCGCAGCTGCAAAGATGGGCACTTTCGGGGGTCGGAGTTTGGGGATTTTGAGCACGGAATCTTATTGAACGGACGATTCTGGCCCTACATGGTCACGTTGTATTTTGTGAAAATTCGCCCTCCTTCCCTGGTTCTGGGGGCCGCGCATGCGCAGCTGCAAAGATGGGCACTTTCGGGGGGTCGGAGTTTTGGGGATTTTGAGCACGGAATCTTATTGAACGGACGATTCTGGCCCTACATGGTCACGTTTATTTTGTGAAAATTCGCCCTCCTTCCCTGGTTCTGGGGGCCGCGCATGCGCAGCTGCAAAGATGGGCACTTTCGGGGGTCGGAGTTTGGGGATTTTGAGCACGGAATCTTATTGAAACGGACGATTCTGGCCCTACATGGTCACGTTTATTTTGTGAAAATTCGCCCTCCTTCCCTGGTTCTGGGGGCCGCGCATGCGCAGCTGCAAAGATGGGCACTTTCGGGGGTCGGAGTTTGGGGATTTTGAGCACGGAATCTTATTGAACGGACGATTCTGGCCCTACATGGTCACGTTTATTTTGTGAAAATTCGCCCTCCTTCCCTGGTTCTGGGGCCGCGCATGCGCAGCTGCAAAGATGGGCACTTTCGGGGGTCGGAGTTTGGGGATTTTTGAGCACGGAATCTTATTGAACGGACGATTCTGGCCCTACATGGTCACGTTTATTTTGTGAAAATTCGCCCTCCTTCCCTGGTTCTGGGGGCCGCGCATGCGCAGCTGCAAAGATGGGCACTTTCGGGGGTCGGAGTTTGGGGATTTTGAGCACGGAATCTTATTGAACGGACGATTCTGGCCCTACATGGTCACGTTTATTTTGTGAAAATTCGCCCTCCTTCCCTGGTTCTGGGGGCCGCGCATGCGCAGCTGCAAAGATGGGCACTTTCGGGGGTCGGAGTTTGGGGATTTTGAGCACGGAATCTTATTGAACGGACGATTCTGGCCCTACATGGTCCACGTTTATTTTGTGATAATTCGCCCTCCTTCCCTGGTTCTGGGGGCCGCGCATGCGCAGCTGCAAAGATGGGCACTTTCGGGGGTCGGAGTTTGGGGATTTTGAGCACGGAATCTTATTGAACGGACGATTCTGGCCCTACATGGTCACGTTTATTTTGTGATAATTCGCCCTCCTTCCCTGGTTCTGGGGGCCGCGCATGCGCAGCTGCAAAGATGGGCACTTTCGGGGGTCGGAGTTTGGGGATTTTGAGCACGGGAATCTTATTGAACGGACGATTCTGGCCCTACATGGTCACGTTTATTTTGTGAAAATTCGCCCTCCTTCCCTGGTTCTGGGGGCCGCGCATGCGCAGCTGCAAAGATGGGCACTTTCGGGGGTCGGAGTTTGGGGATTTTGAGCACGGAATCTTATTGAACGGACGATTCTGGCCCTACATGGTCACGTTTATTTTGTGAAAATTCGCCCTCCTTCCCTGGTTCTGGGGGCCGCGCATGCGCAGCTGCAAAGATGGGCACTTTCGGGGGTCGGAGTTTGGGGATTTTGAGCACGGAATCTTATTGAACGGACGATTCTGGCCCTACATGGTCACGTTTATTTTGTGAAAATTCGCCCTCCTTCCCTGGTTCTGGGGGCCGCGCATGCGCAGCTGCAAAGATGGGCACTTTCGGGGGTCGGAGTTTTGGGGATTTTGAGCACGGAATCTTATTGAACGGACGATTCTGGCCCTACATGGTCACGTTTATTTTGTGAAAATTCGCCCTCCTTCCCTGGTTCTGGGGGCCGCGCATGCGCAGCTGCAAAGATGGGCACTTTCGGGGGGGTCGGAGTTTGGGGATTTTGAGCACGGAATCTTATTGAACGGACGATTCTGGCCCTACATGGTCACGTTTATTTTGTGAAAATTCGCCCTCCTTCCCTGGTTCTGGGGGCCGCGCATGCGCAGCTGCAAAGATGGGCACTTTCGGGGGTCGGAGTTTGGGGATTTTGAGCACGGAATCTTATTGAACGGACGATTCTGGCCCTACATGGTCACGTTTATTTTGTGAAAATTCGCCCTCCTTCCCTGGTTCTGGGGGGCCGCGCATGCGCAGCTGCAAAGATGGGCACTTTCGGGGGTCGGAGTTTGGGGATTTTGAGCACGGAATCTTATTGAACGGACGATTCTGGCCCTACATGGTCACGTTTATTTTGTGAAAATTCGCCCTCCTTCCCTGGTTCTGGGGGCCGCGCATGCGCAGCTGCAAAGATGGGCACTTTCGGGGGTCGGAGTTTGGGGATTTTGAGCACGAATCTTATTGAACGGACGATTCTGGCCCTACATGGTCACGTTTATTTTGTGAAAATTCGCCCTCCTTCCCTGGTTCTGGGGGCCGCGCGATGCGCAGCTGCAAAGATGGGCACTTTCGGGGGTCGGAGTTTGGGGATTTTGAGCACGGAATCTTATTGAACGGACGATTCTGGCCCTACATGGTCACGTTTATTTTGTGAAAATTCGCCCTCCTTCCCTGGTTCTGGGGGCCGCGCATGCGCAGCTGCAAAGATGGGCACTTTCGGGGGTCGGAGTTTGGGGATTTTGAGCACGGAATCTTATTGAACGGACGATTCTGGCCCTACATGGTCACGTTTATTTTGTGAAAATTCGCCCTCCTTCCCTGGTTCTGGGGGGCCGCGCATGCGCAGCTGCAAAGATGGGCACTTTCGGAGTTTGGGGATTTTGAGCACGGAATCTTATTGAACGGACGATTCTGGCCCTACATGGTCACGTTTATTTTGTGAAAATTCGCCCTCCTTCCCTGGTTCTGGGGGCCGCGCATGCGCAGCTGCAAAGATGGGCACTTTCGGGGGTCGGAGTTTGGGGATTTTGAGCACGGAATCTTATTGAACGGACGATTCTGGCCCTACATGGTCACGTTTATTTTGTGAAATTCGCCCTCCTTCCCTGGTTCTGGGGGCCGCGCATGCGCAGCTGCAAAGATGGGCACTTTCGGGGGTCGGAGTTGGGGGATTTTGAGCACGGAATCTTATTGAACGGACGATTCTGGCCCTACATGGTCACGTTTATTTTGTGATAATTCGCCCTCCTTCCCTGGTTCTGGGGGCCGCGCATGCGCAGCTGCAAAGATGGGCACTTTCGGGGGGGTCGGAGTTTGGGGATTTTGAGCACGGAATCTTATTGAACGGACGATTCTGGCCCTACATGGTCACGTTTATTTTGTGAAAATTCGCCCTCCTTCCCTGGTTCTGGGGGCCGCGCATGCGCAGCTGCAAAGATGGGCACTTTCGGGGGTCGGGAGTTTGGGATTTTGAGCACGGAATCTTATTGAACGGACGATTCTGGCCCTACATGGTCACGTTTATTTTGTGAAAATTCGCCCTCCTTCCCTGGTTCTGGGGGCCGCGCATGCGCAGCTGCAAAGATGGGCACTTTCGGGGGTCGGAGTTTGGGGATTTTGAGCACGGAATCTTATTGAACGGACGATTCTGGCCCTACATGGTCACGTTTATTTTGTGAAAATTCGCCCTCCTTCCCTGGTTCTGGGGGCCGCGCATGCGCAGCTGCAAAGATGGGCACTTTTCGGGGGTCGGAGTTTGGGGATTTGAGCACGGAATCTTATTGAACGGACGATTCTGGCCCTACATGGTCACGTTTATTTTGTGAAAATTCGCCCTCCTTCCCTGGTTCTGGGGGGCCGCGCATGCGCAGCTGCAAAGATGGGCACTTTCGGGGGTCGGAGTTTGGGGATTTTGAGCACGGAATCTTATTGAACGGACGATTCTGGCCCTACATGGTCACGTTTATTTTGTGAAAATTCGCCCTCCTTCCCTGGTTCTGGGGGCCGCGCATGCGCAGCTGCAAAGATGGGCACTTTCGGGGGTCGGAGTTTGGGGATTTTGAGCACGGAATCTTATTGAACGGACGATTCTGGCCCTACATGGTCACGTTTATTTTGTGAAAATTCGCCCTCCTTCCCTGGTTCTGGGGGCCGCGCATGCGCAGCTGCAAAGATGGGCACTTTCGGGGGTCGGAGTTTGGGGATTTTGAGCACGGAATCTTATTGAACGGACGATTCTGGCCCTACATGGTCACGTTTATTTTGTGAAAATTCGCCCTCCTTCCCTGGTTCTGGGGGCCGCGCATGCGCAGCTGCAAAGATGGGCACTTTCGGGGGTCGGAGTTTGGGGATTTTGAGCACGGAATCTTATTGAACGGACGATTCTGGCCCTACATGGTCACGTTTATTTTGTGAAAATTCGCCCTCCTTCCCTGGTTCTGGGGGCCGCGCATGCGCAGCTGCAAAGATGGGCACTTTCGGGGGTCGGAGTTTGGGGATTTTGAGCACGGAATCTTATTGAACGGACGATTCTGGCCCTACATGGTCACGTTTATTTTGTGAAAATTCGCCCTCCTTCCCTGGTTCTGGGGGCCGCGCATGCGCAGCTGCAAAGATGGGCACTTTCGGGGGTCGGAGTTTGGGGATTTTGAGCACGGAATCTTATTGAACGGACGATTCTGGCCCTACATGGTCACGTTTATTTTGTGAAAATTCGCCCTCCTTCCCTGGTTCTGGGGGCCGCGCATGCGCAGCTGCAAAGATGGGCACTTTCGGGGGTCGGAGTTTGGGGATTTTGAGCACGGAATCTTATTGAACGGACGATTCTGGCCCTACATGGTCACGTTTATTTTGTGAAAATTCGCCCTCCTTCCCTGGTTCTGGGGGCCGCGCATGCGCAGCTGCAAAGATGGGCACTTTCGGGGGTCGGAGTTTGGGGATTTTGAGCACGGAATCTTATTGAACGGACGATTCTGGCCCTACATGGTCACGTTTATTTTGTGAAAATTCGCCCTCCTTCCCTGGTTCTGGGGGCCGCGCATGCGCAGCTGCAAAGATGGGCACTTTCGGGGGTCGGAGTTTGGGGATTTTGAGCACGGAATCTTATTGAACGGACGATTCTGGCCCTACATGGTCACGTTTATTTTGTGATAATTCGCCCTCCTTCCCTGGTTCTGGGGGCCGCGCATGCGCAGCTGCAAAGATGGGCACTTTCGGGGGTCGGAGTTTGGGGATTTTGAGCACGGAATCTTATTGAACGGACGATTCTGGCCCTACATGGTCACGTTTATTTTGTGAAAATTCGCCCTCCTTCCCTGGTTCTGGGGGCCGCGCATGCGCAGC
>JALHLI010000243.1:0-24183 GCA_023349425.1 Anthopleura sola
GAACATAATCTTTAGTGTTATCGTCACAGAGGTTGCATTACGCTCTCTGCATTCTTTTTGCAATTATTCGCTTAACTATAAAGCTTTTGGAATATGTCTTGTCGACAGTCCTGTGCCTCGTTTCACATGGAATATCCGAAGAAAAACTATGTAGCTGCTTGTAAGAGCCTTTTACATGAGACCTATTTCGTTCCGTATATTTCCATCAGCCCCATCTTTTTCCATTCAATTACCATGGTGAAATCCGTGGACGGAAGCACGCGTGGCCATGGCCATGGAGACAAAAATCCCGCTAAAATATGAACAATAAAGTAGTTTAGTACGAAGGTAGCAGGGTACCCATAGCAACTACTTTTTGTATCCAAATTTATTTAACGCAAAAGAAAAGCATTTAATCAAAACCCAAATAAAGCTGGCATTTCCTGAATGCTGAATAAATGTAGAAACTATATAGTTTTTTGAACTATATAGTTTTTAATTTTTGCTTTTTGTAAAATAGATTTATTCAAATTTGCACCTAATAGGAGCGTCGCGGAGTTCCAGGCAGCCGCATGTGGTGATTGAAAATGAATGATGACTAGTCGGCAAACCCGTGAAACTTCGCTCTTTTACTTGAAAAAAACTATTCTTATTGTTGTCTTTACACTATATATAAATGCTATCCTAACTTACAAAAGTAGTTTGCTCGCCATTTTAACTTGATTTTAAGGGATTTAGATTTGTTCAAGCTAGTTGGCTGGAGAGTAAACATCTTACCCTGAGGCAATAATCATATAGTTTATAATATGATAACTTCTAATAAAGGGTTATTAAAAGATATTACACCCACGATAGATTCTCATTTTCAAGTTTTAGTATAATTTATAATATGATAATTTCTAATAAGAGGGTTATTAAAAGATATCACACACACGATAGATTCTCATTTTCAAGTGTTCAAAATCTGCTCGAAGCAATACAGGTGTACAGGTATGTTCCAAAGGTTCTTCACTAAGGCCCGGTTTAGACGTCGAATAACCGACAATTTCACATGTGAAATTCGACGTCTAAATCGGGCCTGAAATTGTTCATATCATCGGCACATGAACATTCTCACATCTACTGGTTTGTGAACGGATTCTCCTTTCCTGATCTCTAATTTCAACTATAGCTAGCCCTACATACGTTACAATTGGTTGCCATTTCATTAGTCGTTTTTCAAGCAACCGTACCAAGCATTTTTAAACGGCTATTGAACTAACTTTTTATAGTATGGATAAAAAGTTAAATTTTACACCGTAAAAAATAAGAGAGATCACTTACTGACGTTTCGGACGCTAGTCCTTCGTCGGAGTAAAAGAGAGAATAAGATAACTTTCCATAGGTCGATTATTATAAGAAAATAATAATAATAGTCTTTAATGAGGGAACCTACATCACTATATGTGGTTTTCAGTAGGGCCCTAAATAAATAATATACAACAATATGAACAAACAAGTCATGTACTTGAAAAGATAAATTAAGTAAAATAAGAAAAATGTAAAGTTATAAAATATAAAAATATAATCTAAGAAGTCTAATGATATAAGCAAAATATTAAAAAGCTAAAAAATACTTTTGAGAGATTTCTTAAAACTAGCGACTGATGTTATTTTCTTATAATCTAAATTTAAATCATTGTATTCTTTTAAAGATTGATATATAAATCTCTGTTTTCCCCAGTTAGTACGAACTTTGGGAAGATGAAATTATCTTTGGTTCTTGTGTTATAGGAATGAAAATGACTGTTGTTATGTACATTGTCTAATAAATTAAAATCAGCTGTCTCACCGGCCATTATTATATATCACATTTATATACAAAAGTTAAACGATTAATTTTTCGTATCACACAAAATATTTTACTTAGATTGAAATTTAGTTTTTAAGCTGACGAACTTACAGTAGATTCAGATTTTAAATCAAAAGATAACGCATTCCATAAATTTGATATTCTTACGAAAAACTGATTGCTGAAAAGAGAGATCTTTACTGCGATTTTTACTGCGATTCTCAATATTCTGCGAACGTTTTGGCGGGAATTTGAGGCACAGGCTAGGGAATTTGAGGGACAATAACGCGCAAGCTCAATGAAAACAATATCAATTTCAATTCATGAAATGAAAATAGGCCTTAAATCCCAACAATTACAAAATTAAGTTAACATGGAAATAGCACCATTTTATAAGTCCTGTTGCAAAAATGTAGGGAAATTTTATGCTATCGCTCAAGGAAGAAAAATTGTAAAAAGGGTATGAATTTTCAATATTTAAGATTATCTATAAAAGATGGAAATAGCACCTTTTTGACGAGCTTTGAGAAAAATTGCCTGGGAAATTTCAAGTTATTAAATTGAGTAAAAAAAATGAAAAAAGACAAGAAAATATGAATTTCAAAAAGTAAAACAAAATTTGAAATTTAGAAAATAGCTGAATTTAGAATATCAATAACCTATTTTTGGTAAAAACCTCAATTGCCACTTTCTTTCACTGATTAATTTAGCAACAAGCTGTTGAAATGTCTGAGTTCCAGAATATTGAGAATTAATACAATATAATATCAGGCTCTTTTTAAACACGTAATTTGTTTATTTATACATTCAAGTTCATGTACAAATAACATAGTTTACAGTTTATGACATTTTATCACAGAATTTTATAATCTTATATTTTATAATTTTATATTTTATAACCTAATAAGTCTTTACTTAAAGCGGGACGACGCCGTACGATGAAATGAACGAAATTAATGTTTTTACATTTTTTTTTTCAATAAAGCTTTATTTATTCTTGAATGGCAAATAAATTTGAAAAACTCAAGATTACAAGAAATAAGATTTGAATATATACAACAATAAGAAAGCTAATAATTTACGTACAGCGGCTACTTGCAAGAACGTTGCCACACAACACCCGAACACCCGCAGCCCAGTGGATTAGGAATAAATCAAAAGCACAAAAGAAAATCATGACATCCTCATAGCATTCACTTTTCGAGAAAGTTTTATTCCCTATTTCGTCGTAAATATCGCGGGTTTTTTTTTTTTATTTATTTTGCTTTGGCGATTTTTGGCGGAGGTGCCCCCGACGCGTTGTGGAGCAAGAATGTAGCAATAACTTTGGTTTTTCAGGAAATGCAGTCTAACAGAGTACTCGTTATTGGTGCTGGAGTGATTGGTGCTACAACAGCATACGAGCTACTTGAAAAAGGGTGAGACTGCAATAAAAACAATTCAGTTGCTTATTTTATGACGAGAAGAGACTGACAGGTCCTCTACACTTGTTAACGTACGTTTGAAACGCAAAGGAAGTAAGGTGGCAGGTCCGTAGCAGGGGGAGGGGTCTGGGGGCGGCCCGGGCCCCCAACAATTTAGTATGCAAATATGTTGTTGTGGCTAAACTACAAACAAAATGAAGAAAGAAAACTAAATAACCAGACGAAAAAAAAAGCAGGACTGAAACAAATAAGCAGACATGCAAATAAACACACAAAACAACAAACAAAGAAACACTCGAGGATTTAATTTTTTTGATTTTCTTTTCACGTATTAGATATGATGTCACTCTTTTGGCAAAGCAGTTTGCTCAAGGTGACTATTCAATAACTTCAGAAGTAGCTGCAGCACAGTGGGAGTATCCACCAGGGTTCTGTGGTCAAAATAACATCAATATTGAATGGGAAAATCCAAGGGTTTGTATGAATAATCTAGTCACACGTACTGCTTTCTAAACAGTCTCTATTTCTAATTAGTAAAATTCTACTACTATACTAATGCAAATCCTGCATTCTGATTGGCTAACGTACTCACTATCTATCAGTCGATAGATAGTGGGTAGAGAAAGCCGGACTTGTTTTGAAAAAATGGCGGCTTTTCCTTCGCGCTTTTGTGAAGTTTAGTTTAGTTTAGTATAGTTTAGTTGAGATTTTTACTAAAACAATTAGAAGACTCACTCTCGATTTCTATCGGCTTTGATAGTTGACTCGGGGCCGGAGCCCCTCGTCAACTATCAGCCGATAGAAATCTCGAGTTCGTCTTCTAATTGTTAATTAGTAATTGTGCGACTAGCCAGCTGATCTGAAATTATAGTGATGTAGAAATGGCATCACTATGCCTGCGAAAATTGACTTCTCTGAGATAAAATTAAATTTTTAGGAGACTTTTTTTGAATTTCGTATACATTTACTATGATATTCATTATTGAGTGGGGAATTCGAAATGGAATAAAGGAATGATAGTTCCCCGAGTCACTAGGCCACAAAGGTGACATCTCAGTCTTGCACAGTTTCTCGATTCTGATTGGGTAATACTTTTCCTCAGATCAGCTGGAGGGTTAAAGGGAAAATGTTGCTGTCGTTGTTGTTATTATCATTATTATCATTATTATCATTATTATCATTATTATCATTATTATCATTATTATCATTATTATCATTATTATCATTATTATCATTATTATCATTATTATCATTATTATCGTTATTATCATTATTATCATTATTATCATTATTATCATTATTATCATTATTATCATTATTATCATTATTATCATTATTATCATTATTATCATTATTATCATTATTATCATTATTATCATTATTATCATTATTATCATTATTATCATTATTATCATTATTATCATTATTATCATTATTATCGTTATTATCGTTATTATCATTATTATCATTATTATCATTATTATCATTATTATCATTATTATCATTATTATCATTATTATTATTATTTTTATTATCATTATTATTATTATCATTATTATTATCATTATTATTATTATTATCATTATTATCATTATTATCATTATCATCATCATTATCATCATCATTATCATCATCATTATCATCATCATTATCATCATCATTATCATCATCATTATCATCATCATTATCATCATCATTATCATCATCATTATCATCATCATTATCATCATCATTATCATCATCATTATCATCATCATTATCATCATCATTAACATCATCATTATCATCATCATTATCATCATCATTATCATCATCATTATCATCATCATTATCATCATCATTATCATCATCATTATCATCATCATTATCATCATCATTATCATCATCATTATCATCATCATTATCATCATCATTATCATCATCATTATCATCATCATTATCATCATCATTATCATCATCATTATCATCATCATTATCATCATCATTATCATCATCATTATCATCATCATTATCATCATCATTATCATCATCATTATCATCATCATTATCATCATCATTATCATCATCATTATCATCATCATTATCATCATCATTATCATCATCATTATCATCATCATTATCATCATCATTATCATCATCATTATCATCATCATTATCATTATCATTATTATTATCATTATTATTATTATTATTATCATTATTATCATTATTATCATTATTATTATTATTGCTGATTCAGAAGTGGGCTATGGTAAGTTACAACAAGTTTTTGGCTCTAAGCAAGAACAGCAGTCAAACAGGAGTTTTTTGGCGCCCAATATATGTTTTCTATAAGCAGAAGGTAAGAATGGATCTTAGTTTGAATAGCGCTTTCCACGGATGACGTCACAATGATGCATTATTGGATTGAAATGCGGACAAGTCAAGCCCAAAACACATGCTAATATGCTGCAACAAAGTTTTCTTGTCTTGTTGTTTCTAATTCTTTATTCCCCTTATTACCCTTGATACCACTTCTACAGAATCCTTTTCGTACTTCCTTTCGTTGGCCTAGTTAAGAACATTATCTTGCGACTTCCAAAGGAGTTAAAACATTTGAATAAGAAAAATGATTCGAAGAGGATTCTAGTGGTAGTGGTATCAAGAAGTGATAGGGGGAATGGGGAATTCGTGGGAAAACCATAGTTTTTGGACTGATATTGATCTTTTTTTCCACGCCGAACGAAGCCTTTTTTTACAAAGTTTGTCCGCATTTCGATCCCACAAGGCTTTGCGATAAATATATTTTTAGTAACCGTAGAAAATGCTATTAGAGTGTGGTACTACTGAAACGGGTGCATAATCGTTGTGTAGAGGTGACCGTTGTTGTAGAGGTGGCCTTGCCGATCTTATTGTTTCACGAGACCATGCAGACGACTGGGAATATAGATCCCAGTGTACGAGTATAAATAATCAAGGTATTTCTTCCACAATTTCAGCAAAATATTTACCCTCAAAAAGATCTTTGATTTGACAACAGATAGAAGAAATTCCTACAGAACTGCAAAGAGTAAAGGAGATGTCCAATATGCCAAGTTTCCGGCATTCCGCTAGCCTCATCAAAGAGACAGGTATTCTAACTTAAGGTTCCCATTAGTCAACTGAGGAGCAAGACCTATGCTCTTCTCAGGGCCGTAGCAAGACCAAAAATAGTGGGGGCCCTAGATCAAAAGTATTAGTAACAGACCTAAAATTTTCATTGTTCAATATACGTTACATCAGAAATTATTGGGGGGGGGGGGCAGACTGCTCCTCCTGCTGCGGCCCTGCTTCTACTTCTACTACAGGGTATAAAACGCACATATTATGCTAAAGGCTGATCAGAAGATGTTGTAAATTCATACATCTTATGATATTTAAAGGTGCATAATAAAGATAAATATTTTCGACTTTCTGTCCAACTGACTCAGGTATCAGTCCAACTGATTTTGTTCCTGTTATTGATGCTTATACTGTGCAAGCGCCATCCATCGATACTATGGCCTTCATGAAGTGGCTGTACAATGAGGTATGCAATCAGGTTCTAAAGAAATTTGTTAGGTACAACCAAGAGACTTTTTATCCTCCACTACGAGCATTCGATTATAACTATGACGAGCTGGACGTAGTCCAACAATAACTTGCGGTCCACATCTTGAACGTAGTTATTGTTATTGTTAGACTACGTCCAGCTCGTGACGGTGGGATTCGTAATGAGATCGACCCCGAATGTTCAGCATTAATTCATAACTATGGACATGCTGGAAGCGGGGTTTTTCTGTCTTGGGGCACTGCAGTGGATGTAGCAAACTTGGCTGATAAAGCAGTTGCTATTCTTTCTAAAAAGTATCATAACATCAGTATGTTATGAGACACAAAAACATGTTTTGTTTTTTTTAATTTCTAAGGCAATAATTCAGTTCTAAACAAACTAAACTTTCTGTTTCCTATACACGCAATTACATATATAATTCTGTAAGATGGAACTTTTAAAACAAATTTCATTGACTTTTACGAATTCCCTCTTACAGGAATTTTTCTTTTTTCCTCAAATGAAGAATTATATATGATACGGACAATTTTTTTAAAAATTTTCCGTTTGGTTACTGTCATATTCTGATGTTGTCACAGCAATGGCTTACGTCATTTTTTTTCATGTTCATAGTTATCTTTGGTTTATGGTTATTGGTTGTTTGGGTATAATTGCTGTCATACTATGGCCAATCATATAAAGTATTCCCAGATCATTATATTGTGAGTGTATGTGCGTGGGAGTAGAAAACCCTTCACAACCTCCTTCGTTAATAACACTTTGTTTTCTATCAATTTCGCAGTGCCGAGCGAAGGGGGCGAAATTTTTCAAAGGTGAAATCAAAGGAAAACTGACTGAGCAAATTGAAAATCTCAAAGAAAAATACAATGTTGATTTGGTTATCAATTGTACGGGTCTGGCAGCAAAAGAGTTGGCAGGAGACGAGAAAGTCTTCCCCCTCAGAGGTAATAATAATGAATGAATTATATTTTGCAAAGATACCATGGTACCAACCAATCAACCAACCAACCAACCAACCAACCAACCAACCAACCAACCAACCAACCAACCAGCCAACCAGCCAACCAGCAAACCAACCAACCAACCAACCAACCAACCAGCAAACCAACCAACCAATCAACCAACCAACCAACCAACCAACCAACCAACCAACCAACCAACCAACCAACCAACCAACCAACCAACCAATCAACCAACCAACCAACCAACCAACCAGCCAACCAACCAACCGATCAACCAACCAACCAATCAACCAATCAACCAACCAACCAATCAACCAACCAACCAATCAACCAATCAACCAACCAATCAACCAACCAACCAACCAACCAACCAACCAACCAACCAACCAACCAACCAACCAACCAACCAATCAACCAACCAACCAACCAACCAACCAACCAGCCAATTGCAACCAACCAACCACGTGAGCTGTTAGTGCATAAGTCCTATTTAGCCGGATATACGTCACAGCAATGTTTGCTAGGTATGGGTTTACTGACTTTTATTTCTCAGGTTTTGTGTTGAAAATAAAGAACGATGGTGTGTTGATGCCTAAGGTGGGTTTTTCCATGGCTTTGCTCCATAAGACGTCCTTAAACCCTGAAGACGAAAATGACAACAGCAATATACACTTCTACTTTGTTCCAAGGGGTATGTGAAATCAGTAATGTAGGAAGAACATGCAGTTTTTTAGCGATTCATATTTTGGGGGAACAACTACAATCATGACGAAACTATAATAACAATACCAGCTGTACGAAAAACGAAGCGCGAAAAGGAATGTTGTTGTGATTCGAGCGGCCCCCGCCCAAGTCTTATCGGACACCTGATAGTGGTTCTGCTGCTAGGTAGTTCCGGACACTGCTACAATGTATGTCAATTTCGAAAAAGGTAGGCGATAGGCGATAGGCGATAGGCGATAGGCGATAGGCGATAGGCGATAGGCGATAGGCGATAGGCGATTCCAAGACGGAATGGAATTATAGACATACAGCTAACGCGAATAATCAGGGCCTTTAAGATTTCGTCGACCACAAAACAACCTTGAATATCTCCGGGGGGGGGGGGGGTACTTCGGGTCGTTTCATACGGGGATGCTCCGACCGGACTCTCGACTCTTTACCCTTTGATATACCAAATTTCAGCAAGAAGTTACCCCTTTTACATACTTTTTTGCCTGAAAAGGTACCCCTTTCATTTACTTTTGAAGAAAAACTACCCCTTTTTATACCAAAATTGACAAATTCCCACCCCTTTTTCTATACCTGCGGCCTGAAAAACGTACCCTTTTCGGGCGGAGCATCCCCGTATAGTCAATTATAAGGAGTACCCCATCCCCCCGGGGGATATCTCAACGCTAAGCAGAATGAACACAAGTCATTCCAGCTATTTTTGGATCTTGGAATGACCTATCCCCTATGGCTTATCACCTATCGCCTTTGGCTCCGACAACCTTTTTTTTGAAACAGTTATATACTGGCTTGTTTTCTCTGTCCGCAGGAGACCACAGTATCTGGATCGGTGGTACTGTTGAAATGCACAAAACAGATATCACTGGTGTTGATATGAACCATAACCTTGCTAGGCAGTTGCTTGACAACGCCAAGGCTTTTTATCCTCCACTACGAGCATTCGATTATAAAGATGTAGACCAAGTTATTGTTGGACTACGTCCAGCTCGTGACGGTGGAATCCGTAATGAGATCGACCCCGAATGTCCAGCATTAATTCATAACTATGGACATTCTGGAGGCGGGGTTAATCTGTCTTGGGGCACTGCAGTGGATGCAGCAAACTTGGCTGATAAAGCTGTTGCTAATCTTTCTAAAAAGTATCACATCAGTATGTTATGAGAAACGAAAACATGTTTTTTTCTAGTTTCTAGGGCAATGAGTTCAATTCTAAACAAACTGAACTGAAGAAAATAAGGATGTCGGTATTCTAGTCAGTAACTATCATTGATTGAGTTGATATCTTCAAATTGCTTATTCAATTTAATTTGAATAAAATAAGAAAAATTATGACTTAAGTTATTCTATTCTATTCTATTCTATTCTATTCTATTCTATTCTATTCTATTCTATTCTATTCTATTCTATTCTATTCTATTCTATTCTATTCTATTCTATTCTATTCTATTCTGTTCTGTTCTGTTCTATTCTATTCTATTCTATTCTATTCTATTCTATTCTATTCTATTCTATTCTATTCTATTCTATTCTATTCTGTTCTGTTCTATTCTATTCTATTCTATTCTATTCTATTCTATTCTATTCTATTCTATTCTATTCTATTCTATTCTATTCTATTCTATTCTATTCTATTCTATTCTATTCTATTCTATTCTATTCTATTCTATTCTATTCTGTTCTGTTCTGTTCTATTCTATTCTATTCTATTCTATTCTATTCTATTCTGTTCTGTTCTGTTCTGTTCTATTCTGTTCTATTCTGTTCTATTCTGTTCTATTCTATTCTATTCTATTCTATTCTATTCTATTCTATTCTATTCTATTCTATTCTATTCTATTCTATTCTATTCTATTCTATTCTATTCTATTCTATTCTATTCTATTCTATTCTATTCTATTCTATTCTATTCTATTCTATTCTATTCTATTCTATTCTATTCTATTCTATTCTATTCTATTCTATTCTATTCTATTCTATTCTATTCTATTCTATTCTATTCTATTCTATTCTATTCTATTCTATTCTATTCTATTCTATTCTATTCTATTCTATTCTATTCTATTCTATTCTATTCTATTCTATTCTATTCTATTCTATTCTATTCTATTCTATTCTATTCTATTCTATTCTATTCTATTCTATTCTATTCTATTCTATTCTATTCTATTCTATTCTATTCTATTCTATTCTATTCTATTCTATTCTATTCTATTCTATTCTATTCTATTCTATCTTATTTTTATTTTATTTACTTCCTCTTTTTAAAAACAAAATCAGTGATCAGTTTGGTAGATGGGTAACTGGGAGGAAAAAATAAAAAACAAGAAATAGTGAATTGAATGGCGCGGACACCACAACAGCTTTCACCAATTACTGTGGGCCCTTAAACAATTACTATTAGTTACATATGATATTATGTTATAAGTTTTCGAAAAAGAAAAAAAATAGAACATCAAAACGATCATGTCAAGTGTCTATGACTGGAACATCTAAATGGACAATGTAACAGACATCATGAGTGGTGTTTTCAGTTAGATGGTTTTCCAGATGTCGAGGTCTTCGAGCAATTATATGTTTCGGCTTTGACTTTCAATTCTCCAGTGATCAGTGTCGGGTCTTCATGTGGAAGGTTTGGTGAATAGACCTCTTTACCTTCGTATGCAAATTGCCCATTTCAGACCACATGACATTCCCTTGAGAAATGTTCTTTTGTTAAAATATTTACACATGAAAGAATCAACTCCCAAGAGTGGCATCACGTGGTCTGAAATGGGCACAATAAACAACGAAGGTAGAGAGGTCTATTCTGGTACGGGTAGTAGGTGAAGACTGATGAAAATTAATTGAGCGTTGAATAGCACTACCCCCCCCCGCCCCCCCCCCCCAATGTAACGCCACATATAACATTAAACGAAACGGAACTATGCTGCGAAAAATTATGTGGCTCGAGCCACCTTAAAACAGCCAGCTGAAAGCTGATCTGAAATAATGACATAAAAATGACGTCACTGCAAAACTGAGGTGTCAGGAAGCATGCGAAACTGATTGACTTATAAAAGTTTATATTTGAGATAAATCTATAGTTTGAGGAGGGGTTTTTGATATTTTGTATACATTTATTATGATATTCATTATTGAGTGGGAAATAAAGTAAAGAAATAACCGTTTCCCGAGTCACTGGGCTACTAACGGATGACACCTCCGTTTTGCAAATTTTCTCGATTCTGATTGGATAATATTTTTTCCGCTCAGATCAGCTGGAGGGATAACCTCACACCACTAGTACGTATTGATCGAAGAAACAAACTAACGTGACATACTAAAGTATTTTGTTCAAGGAATGTCATTTGGAAACAATTTATGAATGCCCCCACCCCACCCCCGGCGAAATTAAAGTGTCGCGACCTCCGAAATCGCGACGAAATCCATTTTCAAATCAGTTAAATCACCGCTGTGTTCCTTGAGTACAGGCTCATTTCACTGAAAGCATGAATATATTCGAGTTCAAAATAATTCCATACTAAATCGAAGCTAATCGGCCTGAGCAACAGAGAAATCGTGTTTTCACGGCCCGTCCCTCGCTCCGATCACGAAGCGGAGAGGAACGGTCCGAGAGGGAAAAGAGGACAGGCATTCCACTCATCACGGACCAATCTCGTTACTAGAGCCCAATCATGGTCGGCACCGAGGAACGAGAGGCTCTTGCTGTAACCGATATCTTAATTTGCGCATTGTGATGCGGGTTGAATAAAAACAATAGGAAGAGCTTTTCCGGAAGTAAATATTCAGTTTTAGAACATGACGAACAACTTAGCACGAAATATCTTGTTGCCGCTGCATGCTGCGAACGTATTTTTGAAGAATCACTTTAATAATGAAAGAAACTGGAAAATATTAAACTTAGAAGGTCCGAAAAATTCTTCGAATTCACGTGCAGACGGAAATCAGGATTCATTTAAAATACGAAATTACTATTCAATCTCATTGAATATTCATTAGCTATCCTGATGACGTCATCAGTATTATTTAAGAGACTGTTAATTATTCAATGTGTCACTTTGGCGCGAACCAACTGAACGAAAGGAGCTCCCCTCCCACCCACCCCTCTTGTTTACTCTCAGGCCTAACCCTACGGCTTTGCTCGTCAGGGGTGGCTCTCCATATCTTAATTAATGCTGATGAGTAAACAAGAGGGATAATGTACTATTCACCATCTTCCATACATTGGTTCACTGGCACAGACAAAGCATTTAATCGAGGCTGCAAGGTAGTTTCAAAGGATTATTCCAATTTGAACCTTGCAGCCTCGACTGAATGGTTTGTGTTTGACCAGTGAATAATAGATATGAGATGTGTTAAAATTCAAAAGGCCATAACACGCTCAAATCTGGCTAGAAAGACTTGACAACTTCCCCAACGATGAAATATAACACAAAGAACATTTAGGTTTTTTTAGTATTTTTTTAGTATACTTCGCATCTATCAGCTCTTCTAAGCATACTCATACATATAGCTTTGGCTACCTGTGCATTTCTTTTATGAGATCGACCGGCTAACATCTGCCAACATCTGCCTAAATTAAACGACATAAGTTGGTTATAATTAGTGGCCATTCAAGTTGGCAGGCTAATAAAGAATCTAGGAAACTCCACAACAATTAAGTTTGTTTTTCGTAATAAAGGCAGTTCGATTCCACGCAGTAATATTTCTTATGGTGTATTTGGTCTATTAAACTCCTATTAAATTAGCCCGCGCGCCAGACACGACATGAATATCACATAGAAAGATTAAATGATCTTGTGGGTGGGTTAATGTTCTAAGTACTGAGGCGCCATAAGAACCCGCACCCTGTGGTTATTAGAGGTATATTTATTAATCAATCAGTTAATTTCAGGAGGAGGAAGCCCAAGGGGTTTTACGTCAAAGTATCATTTCATAAGAACAAGCAGTGTGTATTTTTCGTGATAAAAAGATAAATTTTACACCGTAAAAAATAAGAAAGATCACTTACTGACGTTTCGGACGCTAGTCCTTCGTCCTTTTTTACTCCGACGAAGGACTAGCGTCCGAAGTAAGTGATCTTTCTTATTTTTTACGGTGTAAAATTTATCTTTTTATCACAACACTGTTTCATTAGAAACACCGACGCAGCCCACACTAGCTTACCGCTAGTTATCATCTCAGTGTGTATTTCTTATGACCATGCATTCTAGAATTCTCGTTATATTTATATTTCGGACCAATATTGAGTAGCATTGTATAGTAGCTATTTCAAAAAACGTTGAATACTGATTACTGCATTCTGAATAGTGCATTCCAAGACCGAAATGCATTTTGGGTCATGTCGTATTATCTAATGTAAAATAAGTAGAAAATTATTTATTTTATTTTCATTGCATTCCATCCGAAACAATGTTTTAGCTACAAAAACTAAGATGTACGAACTCCTTTGTGATTTTTTTTGTTTAGAAAGAATAGTAGTATTGGTAATGATAATTAGCTATAGACTATTATAAATGTGGCATTGCTCGTGTGAAACGCTGATTCAGTCTAATTATCATTACCAATGCCGTACTATTGTATCTAGCTAAACAACAAAATCACGAAAGAATTCGTACATCTTTTGTTCCAACAGCACTAGATTTCGAAAATGTTCGTTAGAGCAAAAAGTTGTATTGCATGAGAAGTTCTCGTTTTAGCATACTTGTACCATATGAAGTGAAAATTCTATAAATCTCGAATGTTTACACCTTTCTGCAACGAGAATGAACTTGTACCAAAAAAATACCTAATAAGGCATGCACGAGATTTGCATTCCGGCAAGACTTTTTACTTCTATCATATCGACGCTCTAAACCAATCAGATTAAAGTATGCACGTGCACTATCACATGATTGCTTCATGGCACCATATGATTGGACGAAATATTAGGTGATTGATCAAACAATTTGGTAAACTTCCCTGCATTCAGATTCATTCACAGAGGGAGCGCTGATGGTACAGTGAGATGAAATTTGGTAAGTTTACAGATAAAAACCATTTATTTCAGAACTGTTATGAACTTTTTGTAAATAATATTATTCTAGAAGAAATTAGTTATGATTTGAACCTAAATATTTCAAGAATTGAACACGTTTTCTATGGAATTTCAATGCAAAGCCGTTTACTGATAAATTTAAAAGAAACTTTCGAAGTTCGCTGTTCGAATTCCTTCTCTTGTACACTACTTGTTTACCCTGCTTGGCAGAGGTTTCTAATTCCTCTCCTAATTAATTTTTCTCGCTTTTTCCTTGTAAAATTATCAGGTCACCAAGAGAGATAACCTTCGCCTGCATTCAGGTTCATTCAAGCCAAAGAACGAGCGACCTCACAGATGGAATAGCTGGATAAAGAATGGTAAGTTTACAAGTAAAACCTTTCATTCAAGAACAGCTATGACATAATCTCCAAAACTAAAATTCTAGAAGAAATTTGCAATGATTTTAACGTATAAATATTGCAAAAATTGAACGGTTATTCTATGGAATTTCCGAGTGCAAAGCCGTTTACTAATAAACAAAAATGTCAAAGTCCGTTCACCGTTACTTCGAATTAGTTCTCTTGTACTCTACAAGTTCATTGTAACTAAAATATTTTTTCTCATAAAAATATCAGGTGACCAAGAGTGATAACCTTCGCCTGCATTCAGATTCATTCAAGCCAAAGAACGACCTCACAGATGGAATACCTGGATAAAAAAATGGTAAGTTTACAATTAAAACCTTTCATTCAAGAACAACTATGAACTAATCTCCAAAACTAAAATTCTAGAAGAAATTTGCAATGATTTTAACGTATAAATATTGCAAAAATTGAACGGTGGTTCTATGGAATTTCCGAGAGCAAAGCCGTTTACTGGCAAAAATGTCAAAGTCAGTTCACCGTTACTTCGAATTACTTCTCTTGTACTCTACAAGTTCAATGTAACTAAAATATTTTTTCTCGTAAAAATATCAGGTGACCAACGTGATAACCTTCGCCTGCATTCAGATTCATTCAAGCCAAAGAACGACCTCACAGATGGAATACCTGGATAAAAAAATGGTAAGTTTAAAATTAAAAACCTTTCGTTCAAGAACAGCTATGAACTAAGCTCCAGAACTAAAATTCTAGAAGAAATTCGTAGTGATTTTAACGTAAATACTGCAAAAATTGAACGTTGGTTCAAAAAAAGCCATTTACTGATAAATGACTGTCATAGCTCAGCGTTACTTCGAATTACTTCTCTTGTACACTACAAGTTCAATGTAACCAAAAGATTTCATATTACGTATAC
Organism: Anthopleura sola; assembly: GCA_023349425.1. Lineage (NCBI taxonomy): Eukaryota > Metazoa > Cnidaria > Anthozoa > Actiniaria > Actiniidae > Anthopleura > Anthopleura sola. The sequence goes on from JALHLI010000243.1 coordinate 15,815, forward strand.
AATTCTCGAAAATAAATTTTGAATGAATTTCTTTAAATTTTCGTACTTTTGTGGTGCGGAAAACTTTTCCAGTTTTACATTCGAGTCACGTTAACACAAGCACGTTTTATCTTCTATTCCAGGTACATATATGGCCTCAGTCAAGCAAGAGTCATGCAAGTGTCGCTTGGTCAACCAAAAGAGCCATTCATGTTAATACATGAAAGGCTGTATCCTATACTCGCTATATGTTTGTGTTTGCCCATAATGACTTAATGTTGACACACAATTGATTCTTGAGCAAGTTCTAAAAATATTTCCCAAAAATATTTCATTGTTGTCACTCAGTTTTGAATTTGTTTTGCTTGACTTGCTCGGGTGATCAGTGTCTTGGAGGAGACTGAGGGGTTGTTCCTTAATCGAATATGGAACACGAAAAAAATTTTTTGACCTGCAATAAGACTTTCTAAAACATTTTTTCCATAAATTTTGGTTCTGCGTCTATTGCAAGTCAAATAACACTAGGACTAGGTTAGGATTAGCAGGGCTTTGATTAAGCGAAGCCCTGTATAGAAAAAGCTACCACTCGTGAATCTAGGTGGGTTCAGTGGTTTTTGACTGGCGTTGCCAGGGTCAATTGGCCAATCTTAGGTTAGCTTTTCAATTAAGCAACGTTGGACATCCTGAAGACGACCTGAATCAACGAATCTACTTTGTCTCAAATGCGTCTGTGTTTTGATTTAGATAGCTGGAGGATTTGTTATTGTTTTTCGTGCAGTGCTGGTCGGTTTGCCTACATTCCCCTACACACACAAACTTAAACTGCGGTTAGCTAGGTCGGTCTTCCGGTTCTTAGTTTAGCGCCGACCAGTATTATGTGACTCGAGTGAGCGGCCGCTTTTTCTCTCCACGATAGCGAGGGGGAAAGTGACTGGTTGCTTGGTTACCTGCAAAATCAATAGCTTTGACACAGCCAAGGTTTGACCAAGGTCTTGTTTTTGGGTTCCCTTTTGTCGGCTCTGTAGTCACGAACGGAAAAGGGGCGGCGGAGCAGGCAAAAGGGAGCCTGGAACCTGGCCTTGGATTATGGGAGATTAAATTTGCCATTCTTGCGGTATCTAAATTTAAGATTGGCAATTTTGTTCACTTTTACGGTTAAAATTTAAAAGTTTGGCATCGATTTGGCATCCTTCGTTTCTTTCTTTCTCTCTTTCTCTCCGTTTTTACTCATTTCATTCCTTCCTGCATTTCTTCCATCCACTATTTCTTTCTTCCTTTCTTCCTTTCTTCCTTTCTTCCTTTCTTCCTTCTTTTGCTCTATCCTTTCATTCATCCTTTTTCTGTTTCTTTCCTTTCATTATCTCATTTGTTTTCGGAACACCAAACCTTGGCTACACATGTGTCATTGAAATAGCAATCCTCCAGATCTTAGTACTAATTTCGTTCACCGAATGTCACGACAGTATCTTTATATAAATAGTCGATTCTTTTATGTCATTTTTTCTGTGGTACGTCGTGGCATTCAACTTGCCTTGCAGTGTACCAAAAGCAACCAATCTTGGTTGCGAGCCCGCGATAGCTTGAATCAGTGGTAGCTTCTTAGCCTAGAGTTTACTAGAATATATTATCATTATTCATGTTTATTATTCATGTTTATTATTCATGTTTATTATTCATGTTTATTATTTAAGTTTATTATTGTCTTTCAATGTTTGAATCAATCTTAATGTTGATACAAATATTGATAATTGTTCACAGTAAATGTGTTCAATTTTCTCCCGATGTTTTGTTGTCAAAACACGGGGCTCAAAATATTGTTGTTCTTGAAGAACAGCAGTCGTAGAATTTATCTAAGTTACTTTGCATAGTTCCTTTTATTTTGGCCCGGTTTTTCGAGGTATTTCGGTTTTCCCTAGAATGTTTTCCGATTTAAGGTAATAGTTTTTCGATATTTACTTTAATGATATAGGGTTTTCGATTCTAAGAATAGGTTGTGTGAGCGAGCCGGTGTGCAATCTGTACTTTGTAGTATTCTCAACTATCATAACTTATATATATATATATATTATAACTCTAAGCTCATAGATATCTAAAAATAGCTAAGATTTTTCTACGAACTTGTCAGGAGATTGGATATTCTTTAATTTCCAAAATAATTATCATTAGAAATCATTAATGAATTTAATAACACCGAAGTTAAGATTTTTTTGCTAGATTAGAACTCGATGATTGTATAGGCTAATTTTTCATTACATTACTGTAAAAAGTATATACTACAATAAACGTTATGTTTTCTTATGGTTTATTTAATAATTTCAATTGACAATTTTATGAATAAAGTTTCATCCTGTGTTGTACGGTTGTGGGTTTATGGGTCCTTGGATATTCCTGAGCCGATGGTTGTAAGTACTGTACCGTGGGTTTTCTGACCTATGGGTACTATTTAATGAACTGGTGGCACAGCTCGCTTACTTCTGTTGAGATCTCGTGGAATATCCCCACTCCCTTTTCGATTCAATTTCGGCTGTTTTCAATTACTCTTACTTTTCAGGATATTACTAATAAGCTTTATCTTTTAATTATGGATTATTTAATAAATATAATTGACAATTTTATAAATAAAGTTTCATCCTCTGTTGTATGGTTGTGGGTTTTTTGGGTCCTCGGATATTCCCGAGCCGGTGGTTGTAAGTACTGTACCGTGGGTTTTCTGACCTATAGGTACTCTTTAATGAGCTGGTGACACAGCTCGCTTACTTCTGTCGAGATCTCGTGGAATATCCACTCCTTTTCGATTCAATTTCGGCTTTCAGTTACAATCACTCACTCTTAACTTTCAGGATATTACTAACTTTTCACTTTTCTCGCTGCAAATGACGCATTCATTTTTTTAGTTAGATTCTTGTATAGCTTAGTTACCGACTCAAGTTGTAAAAATAAACTATTAACTAATAAACTAATTCAATAAAATTGTCAGCCTTTTGCGTTCGCACAGTTTTACTTGTTTTTTCCTTTCAGGGTTTTTTTTTTTTTGTTGTTGTTTGATACTAACTTTTCTCTTTTCTCGCTGCAAATGGCGCATTCATTTTCTTAGTTAGATTCTTGTATAGTTTAGTTACCGACTCGGGTTGTAAAAATAAACTAAGTTCAATAAAATTGTCAGGCTTTTGCGTTCGCTCAGTTTTACTTGTTTTTTCCTTTCAGGAGGGTTCTTGATACTAACTTTTCTCTTTCCTCGCTGCAGATGCTACATTTACGTCAGTTTTACGTTACGCATGCGCATAAGTGAAATATTTTTGGCGCGAAAATATGTCGCAATGCCTTTACCTTTGCAGAAAATGTTTAGTTTTTCAATTGTAAACAACCTTTGTCAATAAATAAAGCTCTAGTACTTTTTGGTTAGTTAGATTCTTGTATAGTTTAGTCACTGACTTGTGTTGTAGAAAAAAAAATAAAATAAAATTTGGTTACGTCTTTGGTATCTCCTTCCTTCATATTTTTTACTAATTTTTGGATAGCATTCCCTTTCAGGTATTACTGAAATTTTTATCTTTACTCGTTTCAGACTAGGAGTCTATTACTTGTTAAAACGTACAAACGTTTCCTCAGATCCAGTTTAATCCATCAACTCTTTGCAATCAATCCCGGAGTAGATCGGAGTTCCATCAGTTTCAGGAGACGAAAAAACTGTATTGTCCAAAGTGACTGAAAATTGTTGTTTTCTCCTCAAAATTTGAGTGCTAATTTTTTGTATTTCTTATCTTGAGTGCTAATATTTCTTTTTTTTTTTTTTTTTTTTTTTTTTGTTGTTTGTTTTTGTTTTACAGGTCAGCATCGTACGAACCTATCCTACCTCCTAAAGACTCCGATTCAGCTGAAACTTCTGGCTTCGTTTCGGTAAACCTGAAAATTCATATGAATTGTCCACGATTTGTATAATGTTTACTAAACACTAACGTAGGTCGTGTCTTTCTTGTTCTTTCAGGTTCAATCCATGGAGTGTCTTCATGGTTACCATCGGCAATTAAACCTTCACTCAACTACAAACCTCAACCTTGAAGTTACACTGGTTAAAGCTAAACTCTAAACCTAAAACAAACTAAAGTATAAACTAATAAAACAAACTTGAAACCTAAATCTTAACCTAAAGTAAGCTGAACTTCCTAAACTATATGAAAAAATTGTGGTGTTCTTTTTGTGCTTTTCAGGTTATAGGTTCTACCAAGTAGAGATGGCAATGGCTAGACGATCTTCACCTCAAAGTCTTCTTTGATTTTGCTCAATTTTCTGTTACACTATAATTACGTGTCTTGTAAGAAAGTTTAGTTAAGGGACTCCTTGAATTCTTTGTAAAAACAAGTGATGTAAAATCCAGCAATAAAAAAAATCAGGCAAACTCGCGTCTTATGATTTCTCTGTGGTGTTCAGAATATATACACTTTAGATTATAACTGTGTTTTCAAATGGAATGAAATCAATAAACCAGTGAAATAAAAATTGCTTGTTAAAATGTAACAGCTAAATAGATGCAAAAGAAAACTATGGAATTAGGGTCATGGTTTCACCTTCTTAGATAAATGTGTTTCCTCGTGCATTTTACGACCCTACAACATGGCCGGCTGCTGCATGTGAACCCCTCTAGTTTTGCAGTGAATGAAAAATACAATTTATGCTCCTTTCCGTAGTCTTCCCACAATCCCTTATGATCCCAGCGCGAGCTCGATATCCGTAGTCTTCCCACAGTCCCTTATGATCCCAGCGCGAGCTCGAGATCAGGGTAAAATTTGCATAGAAGAAGAAAAGAAAGAAAGCATGGTGAAAAGCTTTGCAAAAGGATCAAACTCACCAGGCCTTTAGATTTTGAGACTGATGACTGGCATAGTTTAGACTAGCGTCGTAATGGTAATCATAAGCAACATACGCAGACTCAGTAGACTCAGTAGCGTATAGACCATTTTCGCCGAGATACGCCAGCGCTTTCCAAAATATCGCAGGCGCAGACATGAAAAAGAGGCATTTTCGGGCAAGATCACGCGCGCTATTGACTCTGCTCGAAAATGCCTCGAGATCATGTACGCGCCTGCGATATTTTTGAAAGCGCTCACGCATCTCGAAAATGGTCTATTGCTCATATACAGTGCTTGTCTTTTTTCACAAGTGATAAATGCGATACTTAGTCTACGTATGTTGCTTACGAGAGTAATTTAGCATCAAGCTAGAGGCGAAGGTCAAAGATGACAGCATGAGCGCATTTTTTTCTGTGAGCGAGTTGTCCTCAACGTGGTTTACGTCCTCGACGGACGGAAATTTGCAGTGTTTTCTCGTCCTGAAGAGGAAGTCAACCACGTTTAAAACGGTGCGCGCACGAAAAAAATGTGTTCGCACGTATTGTCGTCTTGGACGTTCGCCTCTTGTATTAAATCACTCTACACTTACGATTATGATCACGACGCGCTGCTCACTGCGATAACGAAGCTAGTTGACTCAATCAACTAGAATAGTCTTCACTGCTTTAGGAGTATATTGATTAAAGATTAAAGATCAGTATTTTTTATTAGCGCTGTTTAACTAATGATGTCAAATTGTGTATAACAAGTTAAAATGTTTATCACAAAACAAATAAATTTAAAGTGGTGCATGAACTGCTACAACTGTTTTTTTTTTTTTTTTGTGTGTTTTTTCATTTTTCTTCTTCTTATGCTTTGAGTATCAGAGATGCAAGCGGGGAAGTAGGGAAGAAAGAGGAAAAATAAGGAAGGTCGCTCACTCTCCTCGATCCCATTCCCCCATAAGTGCCACTGGTTGGTGTACAGACCCCTTCTTTCTCTCTCCGCTCACTCCCCATGCATTCCTCCGCTCGACCTCTGGTGCCCAGGGTAGTTCACGCCTACTCAGTCCTCGTCTGTAGAAACTTTTTTGTACTGCTTCACTTCACGTTTCTTTAGAATCAACTGGACGCTTACCGAAAACCCCAGTACTGATAATGATATGACAGCAAATGCAAGGAACGTGTAGTGGTTACCAATGTTTTCCATGATCATACCAGCTAGTATCGGCCCAATACCTTGTCCAAATCCAGAGTACATAAACTGAACAATTCCTGAAAAAGATAGACAAATAAAAAACAGCTCTTGAGTTATCTGTGAACAAGAAATAAACCTTCCCCCAACTTCTGCAAGAGAGGCCACTTTAGAAACGAGCAAGGGACTGGCGCGAGTTTTGAATTTCAATCTAATTAGCAAAAAAAGATTGTCATGTGGTAATGCATCTCATGATGAGTAAGTCTGGCATAATTGGACGTGTTTCGTTAGAAAGAAACAGTTACAAGCCTCCAAAAGTGTCAAAAGTTAACAAAGAATGTATGGCCAAAAATATTAAAACTGTTAGCCGTACCCCATTGAGACCCTCTTATCATGGAAAGCGTAGTATTCAAAGATTCAAGTCTGAACTCTAGGAAAATAAAAGGTTCATTATTATACCTTGTGCTGTTGCAGCCAAATTGTCTGGAGAAATTTCACCCATGTACGTTACGCTTGCCGCCATTGACAGGGAAAAAGAGACGTACTGAACAACCTCTGGGATAATTGCAATCCATGGGTTGGTGATTAAACTATAAACTAGAAATGAAGCGCAATACAGAACCAGGGCAATGTTTATGGCATTGATAGCCCCAAACTTTTTTAAGACTGTCGGCGATGCTGCGAACGTTACAAAAGCTGTGACATTCCTGAGAAAAGTTGCCACGGCTATAATGAGAGCAGACTGGTTGGCATTCAAGTCTACGATGAACCAAAACATAAACGTGTTGAAGACACCTTCAAAAGTACCCAAAAAGAAAACAATTATCAGAAAGCTCCAGTTTCTAAAAGGGGCCACAAGCTCGCTTACAGTTCCTTGTTCTTTAGAGGTTTCTGCTTGATGACCAGTCAAGTTTGTAGAAGGAAATATAAACTTAAATCCTATGAGTAAAGCTATTGCCAATCCTCCAGATAGTATATACATGGCCATTTTGTAGTTGTCTTGTTGGGCACCACATACAGACGTTTTCTGGAAGTAAACGAGTAGTGACACGGACGGGATGATAAGACATTGACCGACGTTGCCCCATAGTCGTATTTTACCATAATCGGCTTTGTTGTTTTGAAGGTAAAACATTGTTGCTGTGTCTGCAAGGCCACGACTTGGACTACTCACAAATTGACCGACAACGACAATGGCCAATAGAAGGAGGAATAGAGTAGTCTTATCATTATCAACATCACCATCGTTAACACTATCACCATCACTCGACTTGTTATTTCTCACTTCTTGCCGAACCTCTCCCAGTTTTGTTGGTGAAAATGCTGCCTTCTTAACTCGTTTGTTTGTAATGAAGTGTCGTTGATCGTTTTTTCTTTGCGTCTCTTTATTAGGCCCCAGATGTTGCTTTTTGATATTTTTCACATTCCATTTAGCGTGTATTATTGATTTATGCTGGTATCGATTCCGTGTTTTTGGTCTCAGTTCGGAATTAAATGGCGTCTTCGTAAGACGGAGTTTAGCATTCCAGGATGGGAAAGAAGACCCTGTTTTGTTGAGAAACTCTGGTCTTCTGGTTTTCACTGTAATAGAGTCTTCTAAAAGTGAACTGTGAATGGTCTTTGGGTAATGAGTTCTGGACGTTCTTCCATATTTCCTTATTGCGTCTTCTGTATTTTGCAGCCGTCGTGATTTTGCACCCAACTGATTATGGCCAAGATCAGAAGTTTGTGAATTCGAATTGCGGCTTTTCATTACTACTATTTTCCGCCCATTTCCCGCTATCCCTTCATGTAGTTTTCTTTCGCTATTTGCCACGTTTGGTATTCCTTTAGCATGTCCAGCTTCAAGGCATGGAGTCTGTGGGAAGGTCAAAAGCAACGGATTTGCAACACAAGCCAATAGAGAAACTAAGAATATAATTTTACTTTTATTTGTTTTATCTGCAATGTAGCAGAACAACAGTCCACCGAAAGCATTAATGAACGGACCAGCACCGTTTAGAATACCGGTGTATGTTGAACTAAGCCCAAGTTGTTTGAAATACACGGGAGAATAGACCAAGCGAAGCATCATGGAACTGAAATAAAAGGCATAAAAGCCTCTTAAATAGAGAAGCTTTGTTACAGCAGTCGCTCCGTCCTCCATTGTCTAAACCGGCTCTTTTATAAGGACTTTGTATTAGATGGGTGGCAGGAAAACCTAAGGAAAGAAACAATGTTGTTACAGCCATTCTCAGACACACGCGCACTGTTGCGATTTTTTCTGTCGCGGCAAAATAGGGTTTGGTGGACGTCAATCACAGCGTTTCCATGACATTCCATACGCACATGCTTTTGTAGCTTTGTGTTTTCCGACAGTGCTATGGAAAC
>JALHLI010000245.1:0-7500 GCA_023349425.1 Anthopleura sola
CCACAAAACTGTCTTGAAAAAAACACCAAAAATCCTTATGTTTCAATTAAGAATCTAACCCTTAGTGGAATTATAGAAATTTTAAAATAAAAACAGTGCTTTTTTTATTTTTTCACGACTACAGATGTCCAACACTAAAGGATAGTGTTTGAGTCGGTAGTAAAAAGACGTGTAACACATTCCTGTCACGGGCACATCATGTCACGCAATTCTACTTTCTTTCCACCAATCACGTTACAATGGCTGCTTGTAAAAAGGAGAAAGCCATGTCACTGTAGCAAGATAAACTGTGCTCATACGATAATACGTAAGGCTTTTGTCTGAGAATTTAAGATCGAATATGCGTGACAAGATGATATATATTGTGGGATCTCTCTAGTTAGATAAGATCTGACTGCTTTTCCATCGTGTTTCTGTCTTGGTTACGACCCAAGCTGAATGGCCTGAATGGATATGACAAATTCCCGAACTAAACAACTAGTAAATTACTTTATCCTCAGTTATATTGATTTATATTATATTTAAAAGACCTGTCAACTAAAAGTCTTGGCCCTTCTGTCAGATCTAATGAACTTTGTTATTATATAGGCAAATCTTTGTTTACAATATTTTGCTCATTAGCAAAGAAGAAAAATTACAAGAAAATTACAAATCGAACCCAAAACTTACGAGATCTTATTGATATAAGTAATCTACGAAATTGTTAGCTCTTTCCGAGATATCAGCCTTCAAATTACTGGGTGCCAAAAACACTAATGAGCCCATACATTCTCTGTAAAATATAGAGATTTTTAAACCGCTTCACACAAAATCTATTTCATGTGTCAAGCTAAAAAAAATAAATAAGCTAACTTTATCTTTCTCTTTCGATATTCAGAACGGATTTGGTGTAAATTTGACTAAAAAGTGATATTCCTATGCTAATGAAGCAAAATGTAAACGTTGACGTCCGCAAAGATCCGTCTACAGACCGTCTAGTGTTTTACTGACAATACACCACTCGTGTTTTTCATACCAACTACATCCGGGACCTCAGTGACATATTTTCCACATCCTATCGATGGCGTCACATCCTATCTTCAGTCAAAATGTATGCCAAATGGCGGGTTTTTTTCGCAATTTGTCTATGTTATAAAGGGAAAATTACACGTTGGCTTGAAGATATGAAGTTTATCTCACTCGTGAAATATTTTCACCACTCGAAGTCCTCGAAGATAAACTTCATATCTTCTCGCCACCGTGTAATATTTTCTATTTATTGTAGCAGTTAGACCCCTTTCACCTCAATTTGGAGGACAAAACAAAAGAATCTCAATCTCCTGATAACTGGAACCTATTGTTTTGCCATCCAAATTGAGTTGCATTCCGATTTGTTGCAAGTGGGTCTATTGTATAGCATATTTTGCGGTTTTGCTATACGATGTTAATCAATTTTAAGCAAATAAAATTCGCTCGATTAAAAACATTTCTACTAATTTTAGATACGAAGTGAAGTCATTTTATTTCAAAACTTTCGAACACTTCAGTACAAGTATAGTGATGCAAAGAAATTGCTTGATCTTAGCAAAGGAGCACGCCAGACTGGGCCCTCAAGGCGTGAGTCGGCAGACAATACCGCGTTGATATTCAAAATGCGTTAAAAACAAGTGTCTGGAATGCTCCCTTCAGTGATCTTAGCCGATATTTTTTATACTACTTTGATTTGAACTGGGTTTTTTTATTTTTTATTAATTTATCCATTCACTGATATCTTTGCTTTTTCAATTTTTGAACTACTTGCAGTTAATTTTACTGTTTTAAAATTTAGAATTTCTAAAATTCTAAATTTTTAGAAATATAGAATGTTTTAGAATTTATATAGTAAATCAACATGAACAAATTACATGTAAAATTACAAAAAATTGTCAATTAAAACTAAATTTAAATTTTGATAACCGAATATTCTCGCGTTGTATTATTTGGCTAAAAGCTAGATTTACTCAAAATCATACCCACAATTCCATGCGGGAGACAAAATATATTCTCGTGAAGTCATTATTTGCCCTTCCTCTTTCTCTCAACGCATTCTGCCATGACGTCATAAATGACCTTGTCACAAATCTTAGTATTGAAGTTACAAAGATTAAACAAACGGTCGTAGGGTTTGTTTGGGTAGTGAAAGTTGAAAGTGCTGTAAGGGGCTTCGGGGTCATCAAAGATTAACATCTCTCCTTCAGCTTTTTCTTCTGGTCCCTTGCGAGGAACGCCTGGATGAAACACAAGACACTTAATCAAAGGGTGTTCTTATTGGCCTTCCCGAGGTTGCAAGGAAAACTGGTAATGAGTAGGACGCGCGCTGGGGTCTATGAAATTAGATTTAGGATAGGAGGGAGATAATACGTTTAAGATTAGTTTTTATTCCTGTCAGCCTCCTTACCCCCATGCAAAGACATGATGAATGGTCCCTGAACGTTGGTTCAAACGTCAAACCTTCATCGCGTCAAATTCAATGGATCGATTACAAAGGCTCAATATTACAGCGGCATGGGTAAAACTGAGCATGCGCAGTTGCATCGTCTTGAAGCAAGATGGCGTTGAGTTCATTGCGAGTGACATATTTAAATGCGACGTTTGAATCGAATTTCATGGATTTCAGTCGACCTCAAAGGCAATTAGATTCCATGTGACAAAAGTTCGACGTCTTAACTGGACCTTTGTCACATATAAAGATCGTGCGTATAAGGCAGATTAAAATCGCGTACGACATGCGACTGTCGACAAAGACACTACAGCAGATCAGGATTTTAAAGTTTCTTACATATAAGATGATCAAAAACGTTCAACCTACCGGGCGCTTTGAAGTCCTTGAATTCATTGTTGACAAGCGGGAAGTGAATCACGATGGGACATGTAGGGTCATTCTGGTCCTTAAACACATAGTACTCCCTGAGCCCATGCTTCTTATATTGCTCCATGTGGTTGATTGGAGGAAAAGGCAAGTTGTTTAGCTTGGCCCAAAGTTCAGCCTTGATAAGCTCCTAATAAATCATTAATCAATCAGTAATGTATGATGACTATGTCGGGTACGTCTCGCCTTTACATTTGGGTACAACAAACATTCAATCAAGCTTAATATAAACCTTTTTAGGAAAACACCTACTAATGGTCTATCACTAATCGAGCCCTGTGATTGGCTGAGCTACTAGGGGTTTATTAGTGATAGACCTCTAGTAGCGAAAAGCGCCGGTTTTGAAAACCAAAAAATATATATTTAAAGCAAAACCCAAAACGTTTTGCATCCTTTTATTGGACCGATTAGTAGGTTTTTACTAAAACAATTAGACCTCTCGCCCTCATGGCCTACGAGTCAATAGCACATTCGGCCTTCAGCCTCATGGGCTATTGACTCGTAGACCATTCGGACTCGAGGACTAATTGTTAAATAGCTTGGGTGTACCAGCGCCATGCCTCTCTTATATATTGTACGTCATTATTTGTAGCGGAGCTCCCGCGCGGGCCGAAGGCCCGCGCGAGCGGAGCACCATACTTAAGAAAAAATGGTAACCCATCGACTTGATTTTTCATGGCTTGATTTGTCCATACATACATACATACGTCCGTGTACCACTTTGCACAGGGTTCCCGCGCGCTTTGCTTAGTCACAAATGCACAGAAAAATTGCAATAATGTAGTAAAAGATGGATCAAGAAGTATTTTTTTCTTATTTTTCCAATGCGAAAAATACGTTTAATCGAAGTCATGTCTGTCTTAAAGTGAACAAAAACAGTTTTTCGACTTTAGCGACTTGTTAAAGAAGATTTAGCGAGGGAAAGCGAGGGAAGATTCTTAATCTTACGATGAATTAAGTTTCGTGACTGATACTTCAGTGAGAGAAAAAGTGGCCTGTAGACCAGAAAAACCTGATTATACTGCAAGAGTGATATTTCAGTTTCGTAGAAAACACTTCATAGAAGGTAAATTCATTAATTTTAACTAATATTTCGTAAAAAATCGACAAGAAATGTGTAAACTAGCTGGAGAAACTCTCAGACAAGCCAAGGACGTTGGTTCGGCAAACATTGTCAGAGAAACTTGGATAGTTTGTCGTTTTTACTGCATTCTAGATTTTTAACATCTTTTTCTTCATTACTTGTGAACCAAAAAAGCGATATTTGAAGCTTTGATTATTTGTTTTTGATCCCATTTCAAGAAAAAAGGCTAAGACTTAGTAAAAAGACTTGGTTCTTTGAAAAAATATATTTGACGGCCAGCGAACCTTACGCGAAGTCAAAACAAGATTCCAGTTTCATAATCATATGAATATTTTGACATTTTTATTTAGCAGTTATTCGCCGAAGGCGAAGTGATTATCGATGAATATTTACCGAGCGGCGAGTCTTCGAGCTGCGAGGTAAATATTCATGGATAATCACTGAGCCTGAGGTGAATAATTGTTTTAGTATAAATAAAAAGGTGATTATTTCAAAAAAGAAATTTCCTCTTCGCTTACTGTGACAAAACGACTGCTGACAGCCATTTTGTCCGAAAAGGTGATTATCGGCTGATAATCCGAGATAGAAAACCAATCAGAGCGCGCGATTTTGTATAATCACCTTTGTATTTTTACTAAAGATAATTTATTCTAATGTTGAATGAAATATGAAAAAGGAATACATATCACACCAAATATTTGCTATTTATCGGGCTTTTCCAGCTATCACTATTACACAATCGCAAAAATGATGAGCTTGTTTTTTTTTATGGATAAGATTATGTTTTTGTAAGATTTTTCGCTCGATAATAAAGTTAAGAATAAATCTAAAAAAAATACTTTTCAAAGACCAACTTACTAACAAAGAAAATTATTATCTTGCATTAATGAATATGTCTCTTTTTACGTGTGAAGTTCAAGTGAATGTAAGCTTAAGCTTATCAGTAATATTTTTCGACAATTTTCAGTGTAGTTTACTTTCCACCTAAAAAACTTACAACTTTGATTACTAAGATTTGCTGAATAAAATCCTTCGTTCTATACATGTATTCATATGTTCTACAATCTATAATTATTATTCTTCGAATTGAAAAGTTCTCTAATGCTTTTGAAGGCTTAAAATAATGGTTTTTCTTTTAGTTTTTCCTCCTGAATTCTGGTAAAATCAAACAATGTGGTAACGCTATAACCAGCGTTATGCCGCGTCACACAATTGTCACGCTTTTAGCACTAAATATACTATTTATGGGAGCTCCGCTTTTAGGCAGTGCCTAAATCTATATATTAGTAATTAGTAATTAATGTACGTTTATGAATGTATTTCTTTTGTTCTTTTTGTTTTTTAAAGGGCTCTCTTTAAACTAGCTTTGCTAAACGAGATGCACCCCTGTATAAATATTATTGAAATAAATAATAGTTGCGCATGATAACACACATGAATATGGATACAACTCAAACAAAGAATGTTTTTTATCAAGAGAATGACATATGGTCATATTGCGCCTACGTTTGTCGTTATTCGAGCTAAGCCGCAGCCGAAACCCTAGACGTACAACGCAAAACTCTCATTTTTGTGGTTTCGGGTGCGCTTATCTCGAATAACGACAAACGATATTTCTGCGGGTTCCACTCGGTGCTTGTTATAGTAACAACAACTTACGCCGAAAGGTTCGCAAACGTCTTTTTCTCTTGCACTGTAGTCAAACGATAGGATCAAATCGACCTTTCTTTGCTGGCGTAGAACGATTGGGTAAGGACTGTTGAAGACTAGCCCAGCATCACACACAAAAATACGCTTGCAGTTGGAAGCGGTTGTCAATCGTTTGCTTTCAACTTCATCCTCTTCAAGCTCTGTGAGACAAAATATATCCTATCACACAGGGAACCAATCAAGACCTCCATATCGACACAGGAAACTCAACCTTTTCCTAATGACGCAGTGAACCCAGTGAACCAGAGCTTTTGATTGACACAGGGAGCCCATGCTTCTCTTGACAACAACAATAACACAGGGAGCCCATTTCTCAACTTCCCTACTACGGTATGTGCATGTAATAATTACTACTATATACCTTTTGCATTGAACAGAAGCCCTAGGCCACGCAAAAAATTGTGTATTTTAGCAGCTCTTCCTTCTCTTGTCTTCATGAAGCTCATCTTGTTGACAACATAGTTCACAATTTTGTCCCACGTGCTTTCGTCATCAGCCTCTTCCTCCGTGTCCTTGGTTACGTGGTTGCCATCGGTTACCTGGTTGTGGCTTTTATCATCTGATTCGTCATCACTGTCCTCGTCTTCCACGTGATCCAAATGGGTTGAATTCTGTAGCTCCTCTGTTAAAGGATAATATTTATAATGATGATGGTGATGACAATGATGATCATGTATCAGCATCATGATGGTAGTCGTGCTTTTTCCCTCTCAGCACCCCAATTGTGAAACTCTATTCGCGAACATATTAAAAGAGAAGACACTAGCCTAGCTGCAGCATTTAAAACCAAGAGATAAAGATATTTAGGAAATATTAATTTAGTTCTGTCTGCATTGTAGGCATGTATTTAGAATGTTAATCAATTGCGGTTATAAATGTGCCTTAGAAGAACCTCTATATTATTATATTATTATATTACTATATTATTATATTATCATATTATTATATTATTATATTATTATATTATTATATTATTATATTATTATATTATTATATTATTATATTATTATATTATTATATTATTATATTATTATATTATTATATTATTATATTATTATATTATTATATTATTATATTATTATATTATTATATTATTATATTATTATATTATTATATTATTATATTATTATATTATTATATTATCATATTATTATATTATTATATTATTATATTATTATATTATTATATTATTATATTATTATATTATTATATTATTATATTATTATATTATTATATTATTATATTATTATATTATTATATTATTATATTATCATATTATTATATTATTATATTATTATATTATTATATTATTATATTATTATATTATTATATTATTATATTATCATATTATTATATTATTATATTATTATATTATCATATTATTATATTATTATATTATTATATTATTATATTATTATATTATTATATTATTATATTATCATATTATTATATTATTATATTATTATATTATTATATTATTATATTATTATATTATTATATTATCATATTATTATATTATTATATTATTATATTATTATATTATTATATTATTATATTATCATATTATTATATTATTATATTATTATATTATTATATTATCATATTATTATATTATTATATTATTATATTATTATATTATTATATTATTATATTATTATATTATTATATTATTATATTATTATATTATTATATTATTATATTATTATATTATTATATTATTATCATATGATGATGATCGATGGTCGTGTTGATAATCAGACGGTGATGATGGTGTTAACAATGATGACGGTGATGATGATTATGGTGATGATGATGATGA
>JALHLI010000245.1:12500-23573 GCA_023349425.1 Anthopleura sola
CCATATTCATGTGTCTTCTCATGCACAACCGTTAAACAAAGAAATGACTCTCTAGAGAATGACACGTGGTCTGAAATGGGAAAATGTAACGCCCAAGGTAAAGATCTTTATAGCCCGCTTTATCAACGATAGAATTCGTAATCGTTTTGAACTAAGACGCAATTACATTGCGTATGACTTTAAAAAAGCAGTGCACAATGGATCCCTGGAATCATTCCCAGCGCACGAGATCATTCCTTTATCAACCAAAATGCTTACACATGGCACCGTAAAGAGCAATTAAGGCCCTTTCCTACCATGCGTTTTCTCCAGTCCTGCGCAACCTACCGGTTCTATCGAGCCATACAGCACGATGTAATACTGACAACATCTCATGAACCAATCACAGGACGAGAGTGGCACGCAGGCACGGCACGGCACTCATTTCACAACTATCAACACATAGCGAAATCTACTTTGTTCACAGATTTGCACAAGCGGTTTTAAATAAAGTCTATATTTATCAGGGGTCCTGGAGTGCCTGTGTCCAAGTTCTTATTTATTACGTGGAGGGGAGGGGAGGGGAGGAGAATGGAGGGGAGGGTGGGATGGTGACTTTTTAGTTAGTATGAGTGGTACCCATGGAAATCCTTCATGTACCCCTGTATATAATTTTTTTTACCATTCCGTAACAAACAGCTTCATGTCGACCTTGCATTTCTGTGGGAGGCAGAATAAAGAACAGTTAACTATAAAATCCTGCAAGCTATCCAGCTGATCTGAAATAGTGACGTAGAAATGACGTCACTGCAAAACTGAGGTGTCACGAAGTCTGCTAAAACCGACTTAATAAAAATTTAGAGAGAGATAAATCTAAGTTTTCAGGAGAGGTTTTAGATATTTTCATCATTCATAGAGAAGAAAAAATAAATAATTAACTGTCGTCTGGCTACTATACTAAGGATGACACCTCAGTTTTGCAAATTTTCTCGATTCTGATTGGCTAATATATTTTCTCAGATCAGATGGATAGAATGGACTCTTGAACTTTGGGGTAATGTTTTCCCACTTAAAGTTTGACCACGTGCAACTCCCTTGAGTATGATTTTTGCAGTTTACCAGAAACCTTCAAAATCAACGTCGATCTTCTCATAAGCCGAACCTAAAGACATCGAAGAAGACCGACTTATTATCCATTGTTTTCAATGCGTTCGGAGCATGTGAAGTTCGACGTTTAAAGAAATGGGAAAACATTAGGCCCCAGGTAACAGGGTTTTAAAACTCTACACACGTACCCCGTTGAAAGTGAGTGCTAGTTGATGTTCTTTGTTCAGTTCAAAGTCATTCAGTTTAATCGTAAGTTTTTCGATGATGTCATCAAAGATCAAATCTTTGTCCCCAAGCGTTACATCTGAAACGTACCAATAAATAAAGGTTGTCACGTCAGGAAGTACAATAAATTTGGAGTGACAAATATCTTAGTCTTGTCACGCAAGATACATTGAGTTATGTCACGCACCTGCTACCATGTTGTTGCGTGACAACAACTGTGTCATGTTCTTATTGGATTAGCAGTTATCTTTCGCGCGCTTTCGTGAATAAAGGTTGTCACGTCAGGAAGTCCAATAAATTTGGAGTGAAAAATATCTTAGTCTTGTTACGCAAGATCTCTGTATCTAATTATAGGCCTATCTCATTGTTACCAATTGTCAGCAAAGTTCTTGAAAAATGTATCCTTAAAAAGGTGTTTAATCATTTCGAGAAATATCTTTCAGATTTTCAGTTTGGTTTTATAAAAGGGAGGTCTTGCGTATCACAGTTATTATCAGTTTTTCATGAAATTGGTTCACTCCTTGATGCAAATACGGAAATAGATGTTCTGTATTTAGATTTCTCTAAGGCTTTTGACTCTATAAACCATGCAAAGCTGCTTGTTAAGTTAAATTTGTATGGGATATCAGGATCCCTTTGGGAGTGGTTTAAAGATTATCTCAGTAATCGCAAACAGTGCGTAGTTGTTGATGGTACAAAATCCAGTTTTACATCTGTGATCTCGGGGGTTCCTCAGGGAAGTCTACTAGGCCCATTTCTTTTCGCATTATATGTGAATGATCTTCCGGACGTCACATCGGATGGTACACGTACGGTACTTTTTGCGGACGATACCGAATGTTACCGTGCCCAGAGATCTCCACAGGACCACCTCATGTTGCAATATGATTTAAATGGTCTGGTATCCTGGAGTTACGATTGGGATCTCAATTTCAACCCATCCAAGTGTGACGTACTGAAGATCTCTAGAAAGAGAAATCCAGCTTTTCGAAATTATACTATTGAAGCTAATGCTCTTAGTGAGACTAACTCGGTGAGAGACCTAGGTGTTGTCACTTCAAGCACTTTGTTATGGCACAGTCATGTCATCTCAACTGTTGCCAAGTGCAACAAAATTTTAGGTTTCCTCAGGCGGAACACACCTAACTCTTTGGGAATTGATCTGCGCCGTGCTCTTTACTTGTCCTTGGTACGCTCAACCTTGTGCTACGGAAGCCAAGTTTGGGCCCCTCAGTCAAGCACTCGCGATTTACTTTTGCTTGAACGTGTTCAGCGCCGTGCTAGTAAGTACATTCTTGCACCAAGTGGAGCGTGTTCCGCAGATCTTTCCTACAGGGATAGGTTGATAAAACTTGATATGATCCCTGTTTCCTATTGGTTTGAATATCTAGATCTGGTCTTTTTCTACAAATGCCGTAACAGTTTATTTAACCTTGACATCCTTAAGTACGTCACTCCATATAGTAAGTCTAGAGTAACTAGGAATTCCGTTATCAGCATTGATTATAAGCCAAATTTAACTAGAACCTCAACTTTCAGGGACTCATACTTTAATAGGATTATACCTCTCTGGAATTCACTGCCTCTTAATATTAAGGAAAGTACCACTCTGTCATCTTTTAAAACGACAGTTCGTTTGCATTACAAGTCACTTCTTCATTCAGCTTTTGATCCTGACCGAATAAGAACCTTTAAAACTATTTGCTCTAAATGCAGATCTGTTTCCCCGGCAACAGTCTGTTGTCGATAAATTATTATTATCACTATTGTTTTATTCATATTATGTGTCATATTTTGTTGTTAATTATGTATCTGTTTGTTTATTGTTAGTATTGCATATGTTTATGTAAGTATGGGGCATGTTCATATGGACCACGAGTCTCTTCGTGCTCTGTTAAAGCTATTAAATAAAAAAATAAAAAAAATAAAAAAAATAAAATAAATAAAAGATAGATTGAGTCATGTCACGCACCTGCTTTCATGTTGTTGCGTGACAACAACTGTGTCAAGTTCTTATTGGAGCGGCAGTTATCTGTACGGCGCTTTCGTGAAGACTTTGATATCAATTGCTGCAGGACTCGCGCTCAATTTAAAAATATTGCAACCTGTGTGCGTGACACGTCTGTATAACTATGTCACGTTTTTGTCATCGTAAATAATCATGACATTAAGTCACGCAATGCTCCATCAACTTACTCATAACGTTCTCAACATGAGGATTCATGTAAAAGTCAAACGTTTCATTCCAGGTGGGGTTAGGGTTGTTAGAGATGGCCTTGGTTTTGCGAATCCCATCAGGTGAGGCAGGAAGGGTGATCTTTACGTAAGGATCAGGAGTATCGACTGCAAATACAAAGCAAACAAACTCTGATGAGGGTCTTGAAGAGGGGGGTGGGGGTGGGGGGTCCTAATCCTATTTTTCTATTCTCGGACTCCTCGTTTAATTTGACGTCATAGACGCCATATTCCAATAGGGGTCTATTTCGTATTCTTCGTTTGTATCTTAATTACGTCACCGCGGCCATGTTGGTGGTATTTAACAAAATATTTCTCGTTAGCTTTCATTGTTAATACCACCAACATGGCCGCCATGTCTTTGTTTTATGCCTCTCTTCCCTCTCACCTAAGTCGCTCCATCCAACTGAAATGTTTTTCCCTTTAAGAACCGTCACCTTGAGAACCAAGCAAGGTTGCTGCTCTGCCTGGTTAGAAACAAATTATTATTATAAGTAATAGCATGACTTGAGGGTGATTAGTGATTAAATGTCCCCGAAAGCCGAGGGAGGTTTTGTTGAAGTCCCGACGCCGAAGGCGGATTGGTTCCGGTGATTGTCATATGAGGGACCATGCCTCATGAATAGTGATGAGGGATATTTAGACTAAATATTCCTCATGATTATATTTAGTCTAAATATCCCTCATCGCTATTCATCCAGGGGGATGTTAGACCTTAAACATCCCTCTGGAAACAATGGATCCTGAGGTAATCATGATATTATTTTTTTAAGTACCACTGTGTCCCCTGATTACAGACTCATTTACTCGGGCTATGTTCACACTATACTGGATAGCTTTTTAAAACGGCACATGGTATTATATATTTCCGGTCCCAGTGTGAACAGGTGAGTCTGGATTTTAATACTAGTTACCAAGTTACTTCTCTTTTCCGTCAAATCACTTGACTGCGATTCTCAATATTCTGCGAACTCAGACATTTCAATGGCTTGTTGTGAAATTGGTTTTTCGCTGCCGTCAATCAAAACTAATCAGTCGGTACGTTTTATATTTTTGACTGGCGGCAGTGAAAAACCAAATTCCAACGGGAAACTCGCAACTACCGAGTTTGCAGAATATTGAGAATCGCAGTAACTTCCGGCTACATACGGGATTGTGCCGTTCATACCGTACATGAATCGGCACAAAAATCTATCCGATACAAAAATCGCTCCGAAAACAAGAGTTCCGTATGTGAACAGAAGGCCTACCCGGTATACGTTTTGAGCCGAAACGATTGCTACCCCGATTTAGAAAAAACCTACTAATGGTCTATCACCAATCGAGCCCTGTGATTGGCTGAGCTATTAGGGGTCTATTAGTGATAGACCTCTAGTAGCGAAAAGCGCCGGTTTTGAAATCCAAAAAATATATATTTAAAGCAAAATCCAAAACTTTTTGCATCCTTTTATTGGACCGATTAGTAGGTTTTTACTTTCGGCCTTCGGCCTCATGGGCTATTGACTCCTCGTTGACCATTCGGACTCGAGGACTGATTGTTAAATAGTATAAACATAGCATCAGTGTTAGCCTTGTTTCAGAGAAAATATTCACAAATACCAATGGTAAAGTAAAGAATGCATAAAACTGCCGGTTGCAGTCAGGATTCATTTATCTATATTACAAATGTTTTTGTCTCTGACTGGCTTAGAATAAAGGTAAAGAATTAGCCCAAACGTTTGTAAATTTCATTATCTAAAGGTGACTGACTACTTTTGAACGTTCAATTTGAGCCCACGATGTGCGCGCGCACAAAATCCCTCTCAAAACCGCATAACAACAT
Source organism: Anthopleura sola (assembly GCA_023349425.1). NCBI lineage: Eukaryota > Metazoa > Cnidaria > Anthozoa > Actiniaria > Actiniidae > Anthopleura > Anthopleura sola. The sequence continues at coordinate 17,869 of JALHLI010000245.1, forward strand.
TCAAGATTTTATTGAGGAACCATACACGTTTTGAACTTCAACAGTGAAAAAAACCCCAATTTTGCACGGGACTCTATATTTTTCTTTAAATTTCCTAAAACAACAGGTAAAAATCAATATTTTGAAAAAGTTTGAAAAAAACGTAATTATTAGAACTTATAAAAAATGCGTTTTATGTGTTTTTGTTGTTGTCGATTGAGTACGATAATCGGTTTATTGAATTAATATGATACTGTTTTTGTTGCTTATTTTTAAAACTTTCTTGAAATATTTTTAGTTAGTCTTCGAAAATAATGTTTAAAGTAGATGTCCTGAGAAAACTGCTTCAAGAGCTTTTTTAATTTTAAAGTTATGATTTTTTGTGCCGGTGCAAACCTTGATTTCCGCCATTTTTCTTACGAAAGCTTGTCAAGATCGTCATATTCAAAATTCATTATCTTGAAAACGAGCTCGGGACACCCCATTTTTCTTTTCATTTTTGGTATCAGCGTTAAATTTTGTTTGAAATATCTTTCTAAGAACATTTTGTAATTATTCCTTGCTAAAGTAGTCAGTCACCTTAAGAATGTTCGCGGGGCATGATTCTTATTTATAAATTAACACCAACTATCATAACAAAGAAAATACCTGAGTGTCATTTATGTGATTAAAATCATTCATGCAAGTTTCCCTTTACACTAAAATTCTGCTCTTCAAGCCATCAAGCATGCTTTAATTTATTCTTATAATTGAAGGCAGAGTGTTTTATCACAAATTATTACTTTCAACTTTTTTCTATTGAAGTCTGTGCTGTGCTGTGCAAAGAAAGAGCCTTAAACATACATGCAATAGAGGTACAGTTCTAAACAACATTGCTTTGCCTTCATGGGCACACTAACATAAGTAATATATTACCAATCAACTGTTAATAAAAATCCAATTGCAGCGTGTATTGGCAGTTTTTTTTTTTTCTGGCGGGGTATTTTTAGCGACAAAACTAACCTGAAAGCCAGTGGATGAATGGTATCATTGGCACTAAATAGTGTAAGTTAGATAACTTGTTTATAACAAACACACTTCGCTCTCGATCAAACATGATTAATTACGAACGAATAACATGAATAACACAAGATATAAATACCAATCTTACCTGAAATACAGCTGACATTTTACAATCACAAACTAGATATCTTTATCAAGATCGAGAAGTTCTCTGATTTTAGATTATAAGGGCTTTGATAATAAAAGACCAAGAGAGTAGCCCACACAAGCTACACAGTTCACTGCCGTTCTGAACTGAGACTACGGTGCACGCGGGCTTGAAATATAGACCCTTTTCATGTGACGTCAAAGCAGCTCAATTTGAAGGACACAACAATCGAAGCATTTCAGTCTCCTGAGGAGTGGAACCTATTGTTTTGCCTTCTAAATTGAGCTTGCATTCCTAACGAAGTGCTGCAAGTAAGCTACAGCATTACCATAAATTAGCATCAATTTCAGCCGGTTTTGAACTACAAACAAGCAAAGAGTATAAGTGAACTCAGTGTCGTATTTATCGAAAACTAAGCATTAGAAGATATTGTTTACATCGATTTTTTCATTTTTGTTACAAAAGTTTTGGAAAGTCGATAGAATTTGTTCTTTTAGATGTGATCAGATTTCCGCTTCGCGGGCCGTGTGGTTCAATATAATATGCTCTCCTTAAGAAAACCACAATACCTACTTTCCATAATCCTTTTTGATGTTACATTTAGCCGAGCTTAGTAAATGAAGGTAAAACATATCTCTGCGTCCAAGAATGAATGAGTGTTTGCCTGGGAGAAGTTTTGACAACATATTCTTACAATATTTCGGATGGCCTTCACCATCCATGGTCAGATCTATTACCGAGTTTATCGTGATACAGTTTCAAGATAACAAGAGAGTATAAATAAGAAAGGGAAACTTCTTAATATCGCGCGCGCCATGTGAATCCACCTTTTCGGCGACTGGCTTTCACGTGATGAATAGTGTTACGGTAACCAAAAAGTTCGGACATTCTGGTTGAATTGTCATACGATCGTACTAGCTTTTGTACAATTTTGATTTTTATTTAATTATCGTGTTCTCAAAATTTTAGTGAAAATATCTAAATACTTAATTTTTAAAGATGTTTTGCTAAAATAAATTCTTTTTTTGAAAAAAACGTTTTGCTTTTTCCTATATCTAATAGATTTTGTCGAAAAAAGTAAGAAAAATCGACAAAAAGTATATTGTTTTTGAGCGCGCACACGTCCACGCCATCAACAAATCAAAAACCAAACGACTGCATGTGAATGCTAAAAATAGCCCAACCGGAAATTCACATGGCGTGCGCGATATTAAGAGGTTTCCCTCTGTTATTTATGCTCTCTTGGTTGATAACTAAGGGACAACGTGCAGCGTGTATTGGCAGTTTTTTTCTGGCGGGGCATTTTTAGCGACAAAACTACCTGAAAGCCAGTGGGTGAATGGTATCATTGGCACTAAATAGTGTAAGTTAAATTACTTGTTTATAACAAACACACTTCGCTCTCTCGATCAAACATGATTAAATACGAACGAACAACATGAAGTTACACGCGAGCATTTCACACGTATTTTTGTCGTTGCAACTTTAGGAAATTTGTTGAGAAAGTAGAAACCAAAACAACATGAATACAAACGAACAACATAGATAACACAAGATATGAATACCAATCTTACCTGAAATATAGCTGACATTTTACGATATTAGGACAAACTAGATATCTTTTTCAAGATCGAGAAGTTCTCTGACTTTAGATTATAAGGGCTTTGATAGTAAAAGGGCAAGAGAGTAGCCCACGCAAGCTACACAGTTCACTGCCGTTCTGAACTGAGACTACGGTGCACGCGGGCTTGAAATATAGACCCTTTTCATGTGACGTCAAAGCAGCTCAATTTGAAGGACACAACAATCGAAGCATTTCAGTCTCCTGAGAAGTGGAACCTATTGTTTTGCCTTCCAAATTGAGCTGCATTCCTAACGAAGTGCTGCAAGTAAGCTACAGCATTACCATAAATTAGCATCAATTTCAGCCGGTTTTGAACTACAAAGAAGCAAAGAGTATAAGTGAACTCAGTGTCGTATTTATCGAAAACTAAGCATTAGTGGATATTGTTTACATCGATTTGTTCACTTTGGTTACAAAAGTTTTGGATCTTTAAAATGTGATCAGATTTCCGCTTCGCGGGCCGCGTGGTTCAATATATATATGCTCTCCTTAAGAAATTAGACTTACCTCGCAGACAGTGCATTCGAAGGGCTTTTCAATCAGTGACACATTGTGACAATTTTAATTTCACTTTTCTTTTATTATTGTCTCAAAATCTGCAAGGGAATTTTTGAACGCTTGATTTGAGCCCACGATGTGCGCGCGCACAAAAACCGCTGAACAAAATACGAAATTTTATTGAGAAACCATATACGTTTTGAACTTCAACAGATCAGAACCCTCAAAAAGCGTTCTGCTTTTAAGAGAACAGTATAGCCAAGAAAAAAAAGTTAACTGATTTTGGCCGGGAAATGTAGCCAAGTAAAATTACTGGATATTTCTACCTTTTTATCAAAATAAAGTCACCTTTTTCAAAAGCCTATGCTAGTCAGTTGTCAGTGAAAACCAATCACAAGGGAAGGGGAAATCTAGACTTTGGATCCAATTAGATATTTTAAATCCTGAAATCAAGCTAAATCTAGGCAAATTCTATGACCAGAATTTTAGAATTTTGAAATTGAATCGCCTTTCAAGTGGACTGTCTGCGAGGTCAGTCTAGACTCTGAAGATGACTTCCGCACAGGTTGTCGAAACGTCAGTCACATCAAACAGTCCTTCTCAGGACTACATCCACCCGGATGATCATTATACAAATATTGTCTCTTCGAGAAATATTGTTACTTTGAAAAATATCCATTCACCTGGGTTCAGACCATTCTTTGTAATATGAGGTCAGTCTAATTACTATTTAAAAAAACGGCCTACTAATGGTCTATCACCAATCGAGCCCTGTGATTGGCTGAGCTACTAGGGGTCTATTAGTGATAGACCTCTAGTAGCGAAAAGCGCTGGTTTTGAAAACCAAAAAATATATATATTTAAAGCAAAATCCAAAACTTTTTGCATCCTTTTATTGGACCGATTAGTAGGTTTTTACTAAAACAATTAGACCATTCGGACTCGAGGACTAATTGTTAAGTAGAGAGCATATGCTGAATCACACTGCCAGCGAAGTGGAAATCTGATCACATCTTTTAAAAAGAATGAAGGCTGGTACACACTAGGCACGAGCGTTTCGCTTGCCCCATTTAATGCCCGCGATAAATTTCGAATGTCCAGCGGTATCTCCCATTGCTGCCGATCACTCAGCCGCGAAATTCAAATTCCTCTACAATTGACACGTTTCGGTGAATGAATAAAGCTTTGATAAACAAAATATTATCCGCCGTGTAATGCCGTGGTTAAGCAAAAATAATTGAGCAAAATATGACTGAACACTCGAACATGTAAAGAGAGGCAATAAAGAAACAATATTTGTAAATGTGGTGCAAAATTTTGTCTCGCTATTTGTATTTTTACTGCAAGAGAGACCGGCTACTAAACAAATAGCCCATCTGAAAAACCCAAAGTTTCAGTACTCAAAAATCATGCGTGGTACATCAACTACAACCGTAAAAACAACGCAGAAGTAAACTTTTGCCCTCCAAAATATTATTGAAATAATTACCTGGTTGAGGCAGCTTCTTGATTACCCATTTATTGCGTCTTGACTTCACCTTATGTGACAAACGATAAGAACTTGCAAAACAAGACAATCAAGCAAACTTCTTGAGATTGAAACCGATTGAACGTACAGAAGGATCGTAGGACAGCAAATAATAACTTTTCCTTACGTCAACGGCTACCTAGTACAGTTAGAATGACTTTCCTGGAGTTCTTGAAGTAGAATGAGAATTAATATAGAAGTCATAGAGAATGATGTATCGTACATCAGGTAATGGCGAAGGCACAGAATCAATGCAAAATCTCAAGCCTTGGAACATCAGCTCCATATCCGCTTTTGTGTTTTTTTATATTAACAGTTTGATATCCTTTAGAAAAAAGGCAATTTCGAAATGAGGCGAACTCTAGAAGTATCATAATTCTGCCTTGTAAACTCTGAGTACAAGTCGGTCGCCATGTTGCTTCCTTCGCGTGTAAAATGAAAATCCCAAGGGCAGCTCTACAGCTTTAAATTGCCACAAATACTAAATCAACATTTCAAGAGTTGTCCATAGAATACGTATGCATCCATTTAGGGGAGATCGCTTCCTTTTTTTAGCAATAATTCACTTGTAAACCTGAAATTCCTCCAATGAAAACACTAACGACTCTACCTCAACATGGTAGCTCGCAGTGAGGCGGCGTGATTACGAAGCTACTAATGGCAATTACCGCGCACCGCTTTTACCGTGGGCATATAGTAAATAGGGTAAATGGGAAGCGAAACGATTATGAGAGTTCTTTTGAATTCCTCTCGTGCGGAATTTAGTTGATTTCGAAATACTGTAGGGCTTATAAGGAGTGCTACGGAGTGCTCACTGGAGTGAAGCAGTTGTATTCTCTTAAGTGTAATTTCTGATCAACATATGCAGAGTATTTGGTGGCGTGGGAATAAAAAATTTTGTTCAACACTAGTTTGCCAAAGAATTC
>JALHLI010000246.1:0-23327 GCA_023349425.1 Anthopleura sola
CAAAAAAGCAGCTCACCGAACGACTGGTTCTCGAACTTCTTTATTTATATATACCTTTCTTACTTTCAAATCTCTAGTTCCTAACTTTATTTTATTCCTAATATTGCATATTCTTTCTTGTAGCTGTTCGTTTATCCTTCATCCTCTTTTTCTTCTTCTGTTTTGTTTTCAATTCAAGTCTTAATCGTCGTCTTCTTCTTGTTACTCAACAGCAGTTCCTATGGAAACAAGACCAAAATGTTAGGTTAAAATCTTCCCAGTAATTGGAAAAGCCTTGAACAGACCATTGTTAAGAGTTTAAGTTCAGCACATTAGGAAGCTGTGCTACTGATGGTTTCCATGGATACTACATCAATATAGATCACAATCCCAATAAGACACACCAATTCGCTTTTATCCCGCAGCGGCCATATTGGTTGAAACAATAGGCTTTGAGTCCCTTGGGTCCCATTACCCTCACTTTGAGGCGTTTCAGAACGTTCCAAACAAAAGTTTTTGCTCTCATGGGAACAAAAATGACCGCCGTGTGATAAAAGCCTATCACTGGTTCAGATTCACTTCTTCTAGGGAAAAAAGAACAACATAATACTCAAGATATAGCCAGGTTTGATCTTACCATTGCCGCAGTATCGAAAATAACATCCGGGAATTCTCTTCAAGTCATAGACGTAAAATGTCCCACAGTTCCTGACCCTAATGTACAAATAGTTAAGACAGGATTTGGACTCTGAGAAACATGCTTTGTTCCCATCTACGATTCCTTGTGTGACTTCAGGGTACGAGCCTTTGTACCAGACTACTGTACGAGTCAAGCATCGGTAGTTAATTGGTTTGTCGTTCATGAGAGATCCTGCGTCACCCTGAAATCGGTACCAACCCTGCACAAACGGTCCTCCTTCATATCCATCGTCGCAGGCATAGTTATGATCAGAAACTTTAATATCGTACAACACTGAGCGGTCTTTCGTGTTAATTACATGATAATCATAGCATTCATTTTCTGTTGGATAAATACATACTAGTTATACAATGGTTTCGAGTGGCATACCGTGGAATATCCCACGAGTCACTTGTAGTTTCTAGTATACACACATACAAATGCGTAGATTCAACATGCAGTGCATGACGGGAAGGAAGAGAGAAATACCGACGAATATACAACGGCTTTCCTGCTTTCTGATTGGCTGTATTTTCTATGGTGTGGGATAAAACACAATATCAGGATGTTCATATATCTTAAAGGCTTGCGGGAGGAGGATGTGTGTATTATGAAAACGAGGCGAGATGGTCGATAAAGATTGTATCCTGGGAATTATTCGTCGTATCTTACCTTCCCCTGAGAGGCTGTAAACCATGTTGGTATTTTGTTTTCCAACTCCTTGTTCACAGTTACTCGATTTACCATCCCTATAATACGTCTCGTGAGCCTGTGGTCCGCTCCAACACTCGCCATAGAACTGTATCCCAAAATACAAGTAGTTTCTCTTACGAGCCTCTCTTGCGCACTGCTCGATCACTGATCCCTGTAGGTCGTTCCAGTCGATCTGGTTATCCAAGCGATAGTTGTGGATGAGTTCTGGGAGGGGTCTTGGGTTTTCTTGCTCGTCGTTATAACAACCGACTTGGAAATAATGGACAGAGTCTAAAAAAATATTACAATAAACCAGAGGTTTAGTCGTATGGCACTTCATGTATCAGTCAGACATAATGTTGGCAGATTTAAGGGTTAAGGCCGATTTACAAGGTACAACTTTTGCTTACAACTGTCGCATGCAATCTGCTTACTCCACGCTTAACACACGTATGAACTGCTTCGTGTAAACCTTACAACTGTTGTGTGCGAAAAGAAGAAAGTTGTAGCAAGTTGTAGGGTTGATTTACACGAAGCAATTCGTGTTGTAAGCGTGGAGTAAGCAGATTGCATGCGACAGTATTAAGCAAAAGTTGTACCGTGTAAAATCAGCCTTTAGTGAGATAACATTCAAAAATGATATAACCGAATTGAAACTTAAAACTTACCTAAAGCAATCGATTGTCCTATTACAAGTGACAAGATGAGAAGGCAACAAGTAGCGACGGTCGTCATTCCTTTTCTTCGTCTTTTCCTTCAAAATGCGTAGTGTTATAGCACCATTAATCATTTTCTATCAGATTGGACTCTTTCCATTTTTAGTATTTTTTTTTAAGTTGAAGCAGCAAGTGTTACTAAGTTGGCAAGTGCGTTGCCTGCTAAGCAAGAGGTCCGTAATGCGATCCCCCGTGATCGCACACGCGTACGCTTGTTTCCACTTCTCTCTAATCCGTGTACTAACATCAGCATTGAATACTCTTAAGTTGAAACAGAGCACTGATGGAGAGAGGAGTGTAATTTGCGAAGTGCCAGCTCCTTGTAGATCAGCTACTAGCTGAAGGAACATTGACGTTAAATAAGGCCTCTATGGTTCCTATCGATTGATCTCACTACTACCTCAACGGAAAAGAACATAACACGATGGAAAAAAGAGAACACTTAAGATAAAAGACATGTGGAAATTCGCAGAAAAGACAAAGATACTAAAGGAGAAAGGAAGGAAGGAAGGAAGAAAAGAAAGAAAAAAGTTAGAGTAAAAAAGGAAGACTGAAGATTGAAAGTACTGAAAAGGAATTGAATCTAAGTGTTGTAAAGAGAGCATAAAACAATATCACAAACAGAAAACTTACCAAAGTTTATAATTAAACTGCAAAAGACTTTGTATCGCCTCGAAGAGTCGCAGGTCTATAAAGCAAGGATTTTCACAGCTGATTTTTATACCCAACTATCCTTCAGAAATCTTGTTGTCAGATACAGTGGAAAAAAGCGATCCATAGGTAATGACAATCATACCGGAATCAGACTTGAATAGTGAGATTTTACTGAAGTAATATCAATTTCATTCCTCGCCAGGAAATCTCCTAAAAGTTTAAATACAGGAAATAGAAACCTTTTAACACAATAAACGCCTCAGACGTGATCCTCGCATCGGATGAAACAGCACAATAGTCATGACCAAAAAAACACTTAAGTATTATTCTAAAAGAAGATGATAACAATAGCGTTGGTTTTCTAATATCGATGTAAAGGATGCGTTTGGCACGGCGCTTCTAATTGATTCTTAAAAGAAGCGGAAAGCAATGAAAGAAATATCAATCTTCTGATGTTAAAATAATATTCTTTACAGAAGGTGTAGCGGAAGGGATGATACAGTGATTTAATGTAGCGCGCAGTTGCATTTGTTTTTCGTTTAAGTTTGGATTTCATGTCATATTTTGTGTGATTTTTCGTGTCTTGACGATAAGTCGACAATATCGCGGCAAGGACAACGTTAAAGCAAAGCAATGCAGAAAAATCTAGAGAACGGGAAAATTCAAGTTTTTTCAAAAACCTGAGAAAAAAACATGAAAAGTAACAAGAAAACCTTCATATAAAAACATGTTTCGATTAAAAAATACCGCCTTCAACGACTTTAATTACGACTTGAGCCGTTTCAGTTGCTATAGATACCGAAGTTTTGGCGGGTATATCTCCTTAAAGTTGTTTGTCTATAAGTGTCACTTCTCATAATTCATATCTGTTGTACTAAATCGTAAAGTCATTCTAAGCATAGCTAGCGATTGACCAATAAAATAACTAATATGCTTAGCGTTTGTTTGAACTTTTTAAGAGATAAATTCGCGTTGTTTACCACCAAACAGCAACAATAATATAAAATGAAATAAAATAAAATATTTTTAAAATTAATTTCGTTGTTTTTTTAGGAGATAAATTCGCGTTGTTTACGACCAAACAGCAACAATAATATAATAGAGTGCATTCAGTAAAAGCGTGAAACACTAATTACTAAATTGTGCAAAATAGTGCTGGTTGAACAAAAGAAAACAAAAGAATTAGCATAAAATAGTACAAAATAGTGTTACTAATGTTTCATGCTTTTACTGAATGCACTCTATGAAATAAAATCAAATATTTTTAAAATTAATTTCGTTGTTTTTTTTAGGAGATAAATTCGCGTTGTTTACGACCAAATACTGAAACAATCAACGGAGTGCAAATTTATTCGAAGTCCAAATTGAAGTTTCTAATTAGTATCACGCCAATTGAGAACACTAGTAGGATAGAGAGAGAGAGAGAGTAGCTATTGGAAGAAATTAAACTTTGCCAAACAGGATGTCATGATTGTATTGCGGTGCGAAGGAAAATATTAGATAATTACTTTATATTATATTATATTTATTGGATTTAAAAAAAATAATTTCGTCGATTCACAGGGGTAATTATTAGTATTTTAATCCAAATCTTTGCAGCAATATTTTCAATTTGTTTTCAAGTCTATGATTTTAATTTCCACACAAAGATGTCCAATAAAAGGGTATCTGCAGAACACAGGGTGTCCACAGAACACAGGGTGTCCACATAATACAGGGTGTCCACATAACACAGGGTGTCCACATAACACAGGGTGTCCACAGGGTGTCCACATAACACAGGGTGTCCACATAATACAGGGTGTCCACATAATACAGGGTGTCCACATAACACAGGGTGTCCACAGAACACAGGGTGTCCACATAACACAGGGTGTCCACATAATACAGGGTGTCCACATAACACAGGGTGTCCACATAACACAGGGTGTCCACATAATACAGGGTGTCAACATAATACAGGGTGTCCACATAATACAGGGTGTCCACATAACACAGGGTGTCCACATAATACAGGGTGTCCACATAATACAGGGTGTCAACATAATACAGGGTGTCCACATAATACAGGGTGTCCACATAACACAGGGTGTCCACAGGGTGTCTACATAACACAGGGTGTCCACATAATACAGGGTGTCCACATAATACAGGGTGTCCACATAATACAGGGTGTCCACATAATACAGGGTGTCCACAGGGTGTCCACATAACACAGGGTGTCCACATAATACAGGGTGTCCACATAATACAGGGTGTCCACATAATACAGGGTGTCCACAGGGTGTCCACATAATACAGGGTGTCCACATAATACAGGGTGTCCACATAACACAGGGTGTCCACATAACACAGGGTGTCCACATAATACAGGGTGTCCACATAATACAGGGTGTCCACATAACACAGGGTGTCCACATAACACAGGGTGTCCACATAACACAGGGTCTTCACATAATACAGGGTGTCTACATAACACAGGGTGTCCACATAACACAGGGTGTCCACATAACACAGGGTGTCCACATAACACAGGGTCTTCACATAATACAGGGTGTCTACATAACACAGGGTGTCCACATAACACAGGGTGTCCACATAACACAGGGTGTCCACATAACACAGGGTGTCCACATAACACAGGGTGTCCACAGGGTGTCCACATAACACAGGGTGTCCACATAACACAGGGTGTCCACATAATACAGGGTGTCCACATAACAAGGGTGTCCACAGGGTGTCCACATAACACAGGGTGTCCACATAATACAGGGTGTCCACAGGGTGTCCACATAACACAGGGTGTCCACAGGGTGTCCACATAATACAGGGTGTCCACATAACACAGGGTGTCCACATAATACAGGGTGTCCACAGGGTGTCCACACATAACACAGGGTGTCCACATAACACAGGGTGTCCACAGGGTGTCCACACATAACACAGGGTGTCCACATAATACAGGGTGTCCACATAATACAGGGTGTCCACATAATACAGGGTGTCCACATAATACAGGGTGTCCACAGGGTGTCCACATAACAAGGGTGTCCACAGGGTGTCCACATAATACAGGGTGTCCACATAATACAGGGTGTCCACAGGGTGTCCACATAACATAGGGTGTCCAAGGATGTCCACATAACACAGGGTGTCTACATAATACAGGGTGTCCACATAATACAGGGTGTCCACATAACACAGGGTGTCCACAGGGTGTCCACATAACACAGGGTGTCCACAGGGTGTCCACATAATACAGTGCGCGAACCTGCATAATATGCAGTGTGTCTGAATAATAGGGTGCACAAAGGGATACAAAACGTCCAACGATCATCTGTGTATGTTAGACATCTTCATTTGAATACAGTCATTAAATACTTTTTACATGTTTAATCTTAAAATTTTATTATTCTGATTCAACAAATTTTTCTTCTATAATCCTTCATCAAGGAAACTACAAAAAAATCATCCTATTTCACTTAATCCTAAAGAATTGTTGATTTGAAAATTGAAAAGTTACTCGGAACCATTCAACTCGTTCACCGGCAAGACAGCGTTCATCAAGATCTCAAAGATAGCTGGATATCGTCTCTTTTGATATCCATGTATCATGCCATTTTTACGTATTCAAAAGTTAGGTATTTTCTGGTCATTTCAGCGAGTCCTTCCCTTGAAGTAGCTTGAAATAATCGCCCTCATTATTTAGATATCGATTGTTATTCCAGCAGGCGCCTTGCCTACAAAAAGAACAAAAGCAATCATGGCCTTTTATTATCTCTAGTTTTCAGACTCTCTGAAGACACGTTCAACGTTGTCAATCTGAGATGTGATAGTAAGTAATCTAGTATGATGCTTTATAATGAAGATGTTTAATACGGAAGATAATCAATTTTGGCGACGATGATGGCGATGATTAGGATGATTATAATGATGATGATGATGATGATGATGGTGGTGGTGGTGGTGTCGGTGTTGATGATGGTGGTGATGATGATGATGATGATGATGATGATGATGGTGGTGGTGGTGGTGTCGGTGTTGATGATGGTGGTGATGATGATGATGATGGTGGTGATGATGATGATGATGATGATGGTGTGGTGGTGGTGGTGGTGGTGGTGGTGGTGGTGATAATGATGATGATGATGATGATGATGATGATGATGATGATGATGATGATGATGATGATGATGATGATGATGATGGTGGTGGTGGTGGTGTCGGTGTTGATGATGATGATGTGTTGGGTGGTATGATATATTCTACTCACCGTCTCCACAATAGCGATAGTCACATCCACGAATTGCCTCCAAATAGTAGACATAAAATTCCCCGCAGTTTCTAATTTTGATATCCTGCTTGTAACTACAGTCATATGTTATGCAAATTCCTTTTTTCTTTCCAATAATTCCAACATTAGGGCCCGGGTGTTCGCCTGTGTAGTACGCCATGTCACCTGTCTTACAGCGATTCTTTTCCTTCAAAGCATTGATCTGGCTCCCTGCTTTACCTTGAAAACGATACCAACCATCTCGAAACCCGCCATTAATTACATCATCACATTCCTTGCCAACATTATTCTCCTTCAAGGCTGAGCGATCCTCAGAGGCTAAGGTTGTGTAACTAACACATTCATTTTCTGAAAAAGAAAAAAAATGGCTTTGAAAAGATGAAAGAATGGATTTGGGAGACGAGCTTATGACAGTGCCCGTATTATAGGTCTGTTTTAAATTGATTAAATGTTATCTGGTTGTAATATACCTCTTCAGCTTGGGTGTTTTGTTTTCCCATTTCAGACCACGTTTCATTCTCTTGAGAATAAGACCCCTTATTTGAGTTGTATCCATATTCATGTGTCTTCTCATACGCAACCGTTAAACAAAGAAATGATACTCTAGGGAATGACACGTGGTCTGAAATGGGAAAACATTACGCCCAAGGTAAAAAGGTGCATTAGCTCAAAAACCCTCTTTAGGACTTTGGCAACTGGCCGGTAAATAGAGGTTGGTCGCTTTAATTAGGTTCTTTTGTTCGTACCTTCTCCAGCTAGTCTATAGACCATGTTAGCAAAGCTTTCTCCAACGCCATTATCGCAGTTTCTTGAGAGACCATCCCTGAAATACGTCTCATGAGCCCGCGGTCCACTCCAGCACTCGCCATAGAACTGTATCCCAAAATACACGTAGCTTTTTTTCCTTGCTTCTTGTGCACATGTCTGGATTACCGACCCATTTAAGTCGTTCCAGTCCATTTCGTCATCCAAACGGTAGTTGTGGATGAGTTCTGGTAGGGGCCTGGGTTTGAGTTGGCTGTCACGGTAGCAGCCAACCTGGACAAAATTAACAGAGCCTGGGAAAGAAAATATGTTAATGGATATTGTTTGAGAGTGTTTAGAGAGCAGTTATAAGAGAAATTGCGTATGTACCTGCTGCACTTGAAGAAGAGCTCATCTGTGATAGACACAACAGTAATAACATCTTAATAGGTGGCTTCATTCTTTATGCGAGTACGAGATATCTGAAGATGTAGAGGTCTGGAGAAACGAAGGGAAAGGATGAAAGAAAGGATGAAAGGAAGAAAGTAATAAGAAAGACGGAAGGAAAGAAAGAAAGATAGAAGAAAGAAGAGAGAAAGAGAAATAGAGAAAGAAGCAAGGAAAGCAGGAGGAAAGGAAGAAAGAAGGAAGAAAGAAAAAAAGAAGAGAGGAAGAAAGAAGAAAGAGGGAGAGAAAGAAAAAAAAAATGCATTAATTTATACCACGTGAAATTTTGCTATTCTAAAGTGTCCGAAGGAAATTAAATCAAAAACCTAGTACTTTTCAATCTCTCTTTCTAATGTGCACGAGATGTTAGAAGAAAGACGTCATTACTGAAAAAATCAAAAATCAACTTCTAAATTCCAATTGGAATGCAGTGGAGGAAGAGCCACTCTGTGGGTTCCACTGTTAATTCTCATTTATTTATTTATTTTATTAAAACAGAACGACTCTTAAATAATCCAGATAACAATCCAAAGATATTCGATCAGATAACATAGCGGGGAACACTATATGAAAACAAAAGAATTTTCAGAAAATTTCCAAAATTTTTGCTTCTCAAAATGTTTGTGTTCTCGCGTCGTGAACAAGTTTCTCAAATTTAGAAGTAAAGATAAAAACAAAGAGAGTTTATATTTTAAGTGATTCAATTTCATCCGGTTATCGCTGGGAAAAACTTCAAAATCTGTGAGTTTGCTTGCCCTGACTTAGATCAGCCCAGAGGTTGTTTCACTCAAGTAAAATTTTCGATAAAATTTAAAGTTTGAAATAAATTTCTCCGACTCTGATCCTATTCTAAGGATTTTTACCTTGAGATTTTTTAGACTTACTCACCTTGCAATGGCGGCTTTAATATGGCCCACTCCTGAGGTGTGATCACGACAGAGTACGAGTATGAACACTCTCTTATAAGCACAAGGTCAGAGTTAATCCATTTGGAAAACAAATACACTTTGGGACAACCAGGATACATTTGTAGATCATCGCCCAATATGCCTACAACCGCTAATAACAATTATAGCTTATTTTCACGGCGTTTGTGTTTGTTTACCAATCTTTAAATGAGAAGTACTCCTACTGAAAGTTTTAATGGATTAAGCACCTTCAGATCGACTTCTTAGCGACCTCATAAAATGTCTTCTCGGGTTAAAATCCCGCCATCAAAATTTTCATTAGGGATAAAACGTTCGGGGAAATAACAAAGAGTCTTTGATGTTAGTTAATTGTGCGGGCTTTTTATTACATTTGATACGCGTCTAGAACCTCTTATGAAACCATCTTTGTTTACATAGATTTTCTAGGGATTATAGCCGAACATTACACGAAGCGAACACTGTTACAAGAAAAATTAAGAATATAGATTATTGTCATAATTTGGGACCTTGGGCTGTTAACCTCTGTTCAACTCGAACTTCTTGCCTTGATATTGTGATTAAACAAATGGTAATAAACAGAGAATACAAGAAATGAAGAAAAAAACCCAACCTATCTTGTACCTCAAATCATGTAATGTAATTCTTAGGGCGAATAATTAACCATGTAATTTTTGAGCTCTTTTTTATTTGATCTGCATAATTTTGGTTTCTTGATTTTGAAGATCACCTTTTTGTGTCAGTAAAATAAAAACATCCAAAACATCAATGGAAAACAATAAAAATCATTGATGTAGGAATAGAATTTTTAAAGGAAAAATATAATTTCTAGATATAGGAAAAAACATAACGTCGACACAAATATGATTTTTTTTCTCTCTCGACATTTAAAAATTTCTGATACAATTTCTAAAATGTATTTGTGAATCTTTATTTGTTCCTCTTTTTCAATTTGAGTTCTTTATTTTTCCGGAGTCAATTTGTACAGTGAAATTAAAACTGGCGAAAATTAGCATAATATTATGACGTGTCATGCGCAATAGACTAATGCGCATGTATGTATTTTGTACTGGATTTTGTATATTACTTGTTACTGGAATAAAAAAGATGATTTTTCAACTATCTATCTGTTTTACTTTTAGGTTATTTTCCAATCAATGTTTAGTTATATTGTATCCCAAACACTAAAAAATTCGAGGGATTCATAAATTAGTGAAATTTAAGCACGTTATTCGTGAAAACAAAAAATAATAATAATTTAGCTTTTTATAAGGTTATGTGATTTTTTATCTAAGTTAAAGAAAGCTAACTGGTTCGTGAATTGCCGGGAAACTTCTTCGTAACCTGCCCCACACTAAAATTGTAGAACTGTGAATTTAATAGGAATTTCTTTCCAGATATTTTTGTTTTCATATTCGCCTTTCTATCAAAAAATGTATCAAAAATAAGTTTTTTTTAAGGGGCTAGGTGAAAATTACTCCATTTTCTACGAAATTGTGAAGCATTATTTTTGTGAAGATGATGATTACAAACGTTTTTTACTTTTAAAAAGACTTTCTAAATCTTCATTTATTCATAGGGTTTCTTCTTTTTGTCTTATTTTCAACACGGAAAAGCACGTTAAACTACACATGTAAACTAGGCCTAAGTTTTTAATTTTAATACTTCGCAATTCCTTAAAAAATTCCTTAAAATCTAATGTACTGAGAATTAAAATTTCAACCAAGTCTAATTCAGCCAGAGTAGAGCAACTTAATCTAACTTCTGAAAGAATAATTACTTTGAGTAACGCTATAAAACGGAGATTTTATTTAAAGAAAATAAGAATAAACTGATTGTATTTCATAGTTACTTCAGATGTGAGCTCTGCCTGTCATCTCGTGGAGTATCCAATTAAGCCGGGTTGTCACAAATTTGACATCACAAATTTGACTCATTGCAAAACCCCTAATGGAACTAATAATCAAATATTTTGTATCGTTCCCAACCTTCTGAACGGAGCTTTTGTAATGGCAGTGATAAACATCATTAGAAAAAACCTACTAATTGTCTATCACCAATCGAGCCCTGTGATTGGCTGAGCTACTAGGGGTCTATTAGTGATAGACCTCTAGTAGCGAAAAGCGCCGGTTTTGAAAACCAAAAAATATATATTTAAAGCAAAATCCAAAACTTTTTGCATCCTTTTATTGGACCGATTAGTAGGTTTTTACTAAAACAATTAGACCTCTCGCCCTCATGGCCTACGAGTCAATAGCCCATTCGGCCTTCGGCCTCATGGGCTATTGACTCGTAGACCATTCGGACTCGAGGACTAATTGTTAAATAGCCAATGGTTCTTATCACTATTGACTTACGTGACGACACTATTACGTCATAGAATATTATGACGTCAGAGTAGTCAATGCTTTTAATTTTTCGAACGCTGCCAGTTTCGAAGGGCTTGTCGTACAACTTTCTCTCATCCTAACCCGTACAGAAATGTAACAGAATTCAACTCTCTCTGTAAATTAGAGCATGTCACTGTGGGAAATTAACGGTAGAGACATGCTTTACCGTGACCGTGACGGCTCTGCGTCTGAGCAATTTCATTGGTTTAAATTATGTGAGGTGACCGAGTGCCGTGTAAATCGTTTTTCATCATACGACTTAATTTGCTGTAATTCTAGCGTTGATGAACATCCGATAACCATCCGAATAATTTCCGATTAACATTCCATATCAACATCAGCTGAATAAAAATGGACACCCGAATAACACCCGATCACGATCCGATTTACATTCGATTAAAATTCGATTCAACATTTTTGAACATCCAACCTTAGAATTATCTTAAGAGAACCCATTCGATCGTTCGCCCAAAACCTCGCATCAAAGTCAAGCGTCGACAATTCAACATCCATCGAAATGGCGCGATTTTATTTTCGCAACAAGTAAAATCACGTGGCTTAAGACCAAACTCGGCAGCGAGTTGATTGACAGATGGAAGAATTTTTTTCGCACGTCCTGAGAGACTGGACAGCAGTAAAGACGCACGAAGAAACGAGGTGAATTCTGCTTTGAAACCAAAGTATTCTATGAAAGCATAAGGGTCAGGAGAGTCTGCGATATTCCTGCGGCCACCTGTATCTTTCAAGACGTTATCCCTCAATTCACTGCACGGTAGCAGATCTCTCCAGCTCAATTTGCTTTCAAAAAGATCTGGATAAAGTGCAGACCAGTTAATGGATTCGGTGACTAATACAGCAGACGTATTGAGTGGATTCAGCAAAGGCTTCACCAAGGCCAACAGTGTGCGCAGTGGAATGAAATCCCACAAATTGGACATCATAATTCTGTCATACATCATGTCTTTTGGTAGAAAAGGTGTGATATCAGTACAGTTACTCAAGATGAATGACATGTGGATGTCATCATGTTGCAGTCGTGCAGCACACTTCCTCAGGACGTTAGTGATGTAGTTACAGTACATCTCATTCGCACACTTCACTTTAGGGTACACGGCACTCACAACCTTGTAGTCCCATCCCTGGTAGGGAAAACTGCATCCGGGAATCGAATATTCAAACGAACCTCTATTCTTTGCATACTGCAAGGAAGAACCAGTTAAGGTAAAGTTTTCCTTTGTCAGGTTTTTTCTGCTGCTCTTAGGCAAAAGTAAGCCCCTCTTGTACCAGTCTTCGACTGACGTTCGATGTTTAGCTGGCATCTTTCCAAGATAGCAATCAACTCCCCAACTGCTATTCTCGATTTCTCTGGCCACCGACTGTCTTTGCTGCTCTTGAATATCAATTTTTTTCCCAGAAAGATCGAGCCATGTCCTCCAGACAATCTTGAGCCTTCTTAAGTGGTCAGCGTTTATCTTCAGGATACCATGCGTAATGACCTCAAGGTTGGATATCTGTATCAAGTCACGCAGGCCATCGACGACAAACTGATGGTCTTCCTCGCTGAGATACAGTGAATACCATATCTGGGTTACAGACCCTGCTTTACTCTCACCACCTGAAATATATGAGAACGTTACTCTTATATTATGCTGACAAAAAAACAACACATGGACAGAATACTAACAAGGAAATAGAAGTATGCGAATACATATGTGTATGATGTGATATCTAGGTTATCTGTACATGAGAATCAATTGATGGGTTCTATTGAACGCCATTTCCTGTCTCGTGTGGAATGTTCAAAACCTGAATCACAAATTTGCATATAATCAAGTCTGCATCTTTCTGGTTGACAGGACATGATGTTTGACCACCATTTGGAACAGATAATGAGATTCAAAGACTTTTAACAGTTGATTATAACACAGAAATATTTAAACCCACCTTTACAAAGAAGATACAACAACAGCACAGTTCTAGCAAGTGTACAAGAACAGATGTCGTTCATCACGAATGTAACTTTGCCTTGATATTCAGCGTCTTGCAGTTTGCTTATAGTAAAACAAACATTCCTCGGGTCCCCTACCCCACACAGAAGAAGTGACAACGGCTCCGTGTAGCCTATCCCTTCATTCATGGAGAGATTCAACAGATCGAGTGCAGGAGAATTGCCCCAGTAGTAAGTCACAGGCATTCCTACTGGTAGGCTATCCAGCAAATCGTATTGCTTTTGCATCATCGAACAAAGTCGAATGATCGATGTTGAAACCTCTTGGCATTCTCCTTTGTGGCTGTGCCAAGCCTTTACTTGGCACTGTTTATCGCAGAACCAGACCTTCATACAGTTGGAGCACATCTTCATCTGTGTTGTCGTTTCCTTCTTACATCCATGGCATACATATCTCACAGCAACATCTTTACACTCGCTACTGTTGTGCCTAAACTCGTCATTGATCCTACATCGATCAGTACAGTAATACGCCATACCACAAGCACTACACTTCTTGCCTTCACTCGTAACCTTGTCACATCGCCAACACTGGAACTTTGAAAACATCTTTACTGGAATGAATGAATGATCAAACTATAGATATGCTACACGTGAAAGATTCAAGGCAAGCCGAATGCACTTGAATAGAATTAACAATTTCCTAGAACTGTGAATGCATTAAAAATATTGTTTTCCTTATATGGACCTCCGATATAAGAAAACAATTTAATAGACAATAAAAGAAAGTATTTGCCTGCACGGTACTTGCCCACACTTGCTCCTTTGGTCGGGCGCATTCCATCCTTCTGGATGGATGGATCAAATTAAAAGTTAGATTCAGAAACATATGTACTTATTTATATACTTATATTTTATACTTTATATACTTTATATACTACATATACTTTATTTATTTCTATACTACTATTTCCTTGAAACAGCCTAATAGTGCTTTACAGTAATTACAAAACAAATAAATAATATCTACAATTCTAAAGAGTCAATGATATATACAAATTCTAGCTAATAAATTAATATATAGTATCTATATTGAATAAAATAATCCTAATAAAATTGAATAAACTTAATCAAAAGCTCACTGGAAGTACTAACGGGAAACATCCTTTTAGTACATTTCATGGAAGTGGGTCTAGTCTGCATGACTTAGTAGAAATCCTCTTTACTAATGAAGCCAGTTCATCACATGTAACAGGTGTGAATGCATCAAGAGTGTTCTTACTTTGAACGAGTATTGTATCCGGTAGTGGATTAGTCACCTTGGTACTCAATTGTGAGAGGTCTTGTCTGATTACATTTATCTTGGATTGGAAGAAATCAGCAAAATAATTACTTGAAAACGATTTATCATATACCCCAGTCGCGTTTTATACTCCGCCATTATTATGACTATCATGATGAATGACAATATTTATGATAATGATAATGATAACAGTGATGTTATGAAAATGGCATTATTTTTTCAATTAAGAGTTAATCGTCCATGGCCACAACGCTAGAAAGACTAAAGCCAATATTTACACGGGATCAAGAGCCAAATCTCTGTATATGTTCTTAGAGTCATCACGCAATATTTCTCTACCCACGAAAGTCACGCTAGTGGGGGAGAAAAAAGTTGTGACAAACCTAAAAAACGTCTGCGTGTGAGGCAAGTTCAGGCTTGATTTCTCGGAAAATACAGTTTCTAGGAACAACACCATTACTCACATAGTATGCCAGTGTTACGAAATCAAACAGTTAGATGTGGATATACTGCAGTAAGTTATAAGAAAGACAGAGTTGATTCCAAAAAGTAGAAGACACTGAAGTGCCCTGAAGTGTGGATACTAACAGACGAATCGACCAGGCTGTAGTGGCGAAGTGAAGCTGAAGTGATGTTTTCAAAGTTCCAGTGTTGGCGATGTGACAAGGTTACGAGTGAAGGCAAGAAGTGTAGTGCTTGTGGTATGGCGTATTACTGTACTGATCGATGTAGAATCAACGACGAGTTTAGGCACAATAGTAGCGAGTGTAAAGA
The DNA here is from genome assembly GCA_023349425.1 of Anthopleura sola. NCBI lineage: Eukaryota > Metazoa > Cnidaria > Anthozoa > Actiniaria > Actiniidae > Anthopleura > Anthopleura sola. Next base: position 15,548 of record JALHLI010000246.1, read on the forward strand.
TGTTATTGTGAGATATGTATGCCATGGATGTAAGAAGAAAACGACAACACAGATGAAGATGTGCACCAACTGTATGAAGGTCTGGTTTTGCAGTAACGATTGCATGAAGAAGACATGGAAAATACACAAAATAGAATGCAAGGATATTTCAAAGGAAACCATCGAACTGGGGTCAAGATTAACCGAGATGAACACAATAAGAATGACTCGTCCAGGAATGCCAGAACTTTATTACTGGGGCAATTCTTCTGCACTCGATCTGTTGAATCTCTCCATGAATGAAGGAATAAGCTACACGGAGCCGTTGTCACTTCTTCTGTGTGGGGTAGGGGATCCGAGGAATGTTTGTTTTACTATAAGCAAACTACAAGACGCTGAATATCAAGGCAAAGTTACATTCGTGATGAACGACATTTGTTATTGTACACTGGCTAGAACTGTGCTGTTGTTGTATCTTCTTTGTAAAGGTGAGTTCAATATTTCTGGGTTATAACCAACCGTTAAAAGTCTTTGAATTTCATTATCTGCTACAAATGGTGGTCAAACATCATGTGCTATCAACCAGTCAATTCAAAAAAAAATTCCTGATTATCTAAGAGACCTAAAGCAATCAATCAATAACATTAACCTAAATCTTTATGCCATATATAATGTATTTACTTAAGTTATTTACAATTTTTTTATGCATTCCCCTTCCTTACAGTTATTGTATTTTCTATAGACTACATAAATATATATTTACTAAGGGACCGTTCATTATTTATGGGGGGGAGGGGGGTGGGTGATTAATTAGCAAAGGCACCTTTTTTTTTCAGAGCCCCCCCACAATAAACACATTTTTTTTCAATGACCCCCTTATTTCAAATACAAATATTTCGGAGCCCCCCCCCCCCCCCCAAAAAAAAAAATTCTCAAAATGTGCCATATGCTATTTTGCTTATTTATTTCATTACTATTTTTATTTCAAGTCCCCCCCTAATAGCTCAAAAAGATTTTCAAGACCCCCCTTTTCAGGCTTAAAAAAATTTCGAGACCCCCCATTTAATCACCCACCCCCCCCTCTCCCATAAATAATGAACGGTCCCTAATAATGTTTTTTTTGCATACTTCTATTTCTAAACAACTATACCGCCATTACCCAAAATCATTTTCCAACAGCTAGAGCCTAACTAGAAAACTTCCCAGTTTATTTAGGCTCTAGGCATAAATAAAAGGAAATGTTTTTTTTTAAATTTATATTGTTAAATACAAGTGTAAAAATTTAATCCACAAATGTTTGATTAATTATGTACAAAATATGCAAAATCAATGAAGTTGAAGTTGAAATTGAGGTTGAAGTCAGAAAGAATTCAATTGAAAACTTGAGATTCAGCTGATGAAAAGACTGCACGAGACAGAAAATGACTTAAATTGAAACCTATAAACTATTGTCACATCTGTGTCATTATTTCCGTGTTAGTATTCTGTGTGTTAATGGTTACAGGATATATTTGTAAGCGTAATATAATAGTAGTGTTGTCATATATTTCAGGTGGTGAGAGTAAAGCAGGGTCTGTAACCCAGATATGGTATTCACTGTATCTCAACGAGGAAGACCATCAGTTTGTCGTCGATGGCCTGCGTGACTTGATACAAATATCCAACCTTGAGCTTATTACGCATGGTATCATGAAGATAAATGCTGACCAGCTCAACAGGCTCAAGAAGGTTTGGAGGAAGTGGATGCAGCTTTCAGATAAAAAGACTGATATTTCTAGACAGCGACGTGAAATATTTCAAAGAGATTCCCAAGCCGGTGGCGGGATGATAAACTACCTAAATGAGATACCAGAACAGCATCGACGGTCAGCCGAAGATTGGTTTGATAAATGTTTACTGTGCAGGGACACAGCAACCGAAAATGATCTCATGAAAGAAAATTTTACTCTATTGGGGTCAGGTTTTCAGCCACAAAACGAGGGATCCTACAAATATGGTATACCAAGCGATTCCCTGCCCTTCAGCGGCTGGGATTACAAAGATGTTCATGCAGTGTACCCTGACACCGACTCCTTGACTGAGATGTACTGTAACTACATCACTGACGTCCTGAGAAAGTGTGCAGCACGACTGCAGCATGATGGCATTGACCTGTCATTCATCTTGAGTAACTTTACTGATATCACACCTTTTCTACCAGAAGGTATGACATATGACAGGATAACGACGTCCAACCTGTGGGATTATGTTCATCTACGAGACTTATTGTCTTTGTCAAAACCATTGCTTAATACAGGGAACTCCTTCGCTGTAATTGTCACCGAGACACATAACTGGGTTCAGCAATTTGAGCTTCATTACTTTCAACTTCATATAAAGAAATTTGGAGTGTTTTCCTTGACGCCAGGTAGTCAATTGAGGAGAAAAGTTCTTCAAGATACAGGAAATAAAGCCATCTTTGAGTCTCGTAGTGACACCGGGTTTGCAGACTATTATAGTATAATAGAAGAGTTCACGTCATTTCTGCGGGCATCACTACTGAGTTCCCCAAAATACTCCGTTCTTACGTCAGGGTCGCTGCTCCCATCTGTCAATCAACTAGCTGCTGAACTTGGCCTAAAGCCACGTGACTTCATTTGTCGAGAGAACAAGGTGGCTCCTTTTCGCTGGAGATTAAATTCTCGTCGCGTTAATCTTTTACGAGGTAGTGAACTTTCTGTTGAGTGGTCACTCCTTTGAAAATTCAGTTTTTAGGTTACTTCAGAACAAAAGGCCAATTTGACATGAAGGCAAAAAGGTTTAACCTGTTCTAAAAGATGAAAATATAGGATTTGCACATTTTCTTATTAAAGATAAAAATACAAGTGCATGTAGTGGAGGTAACAAAGGTGTCCCTAGTACAGACATGCATGTCCTTAGTATAGATGTGTGTATGGGGGGTTCGTAGTTCAGAGGTGTCCGTAGAGTAGAAACTGAATATCCATAGTTTATAGCTTTCTGCCAGTAAAGAAGTGTCCGTAGTACAGAGTTGCCCATAGTACAGAAGTGCTCGTAGAAATAGAGGCGTCCGTAGTACAGAGTTGCCCATAGTACAGAAGTGCTCGTAGAAATAGAGGCGTCCGTAGTACAGAGTTGCCCATAGTACAGAAGTGTTCGTAGAAATAGAGGCGTCCGTAGTACAGAGTTGCCCATAGTACAGAAGTGCTCGTAGAATGAGAGGCGTCCGTAGTACAGTGGTTAGTATGGATATGTTGATATGACAGAGGTGTTCGTAGTATAGAGGTATCCGTAGTTCAACTGTAACGTTAATTGTGTTACCCTCGTAAATAAAAGAGATGATGATGATGGTAGTGGTGGTGGTGTTGTCGTCGTCGTCATCATCATCATCGTTATTGTTATTGCTGTTATTGTTATTACAACAGGAAGGATCCAGAAGCATCATCATGCATCATTCCCAATGCGACAAGTGAACTGTGTCGGTATCATGCCTTGTTCATTGAAGGTGAAAGTGCATACAAAATCCCAGCACTTCACGACGTCATTATTTCGTCTGCGAAGCATCCAGAAATATCGCTGTTAAAAACATCTAACAATTCCGAAATATCAAGCCGGACTCAGCGAAGACAATTTTTGTAAAGATAAATTAGAAAATATCAACAAAACAAAAACCCAAAAAGCCACAACTGAAAGACTACTTTAGGTTCTTTTGGATTTGAGTTTAAAGTAGTGCAACGCTTAAAATATTTTCATCAAATGTAAGGTACGAAAAATATCACTGCTTGAGGTCAATGACATTGGCTGTTTCGTATAATTCCCAGAAATATTAGCATATTAGTGAACATATCTTTAAAAAACATTGATTTTGTTATTACGCCTCTTGAAAAGATTTTCAAGCTGTGGAAATTCTTAGAACACCTCGTTATTCCTTTACACAAGATAAGATTATCCACGGCTTTTCGTTTTTCTTTCTTTTTTCAATAAGCAAGATGTTTTCAAAGTTCCAGTGTTGGCGATGTGACAAGGTTACGAATGAAGGCAAGAAGTGTAGTGCTTGTGGTATGGCGTATTACTGTACTGCCCGGTGTAGGATCATCGACAGGTTTAGGCACAACAGTAGCGAGTGTAAAGATGTTGCTGTCAGATACGTATGCCATGGATGTAAGAAGAAAACGACAACACAGATGAAGATGTGCACCAACTGTATGAAGGTCTGGTTCTGCAGTAAAGACTGCATGAAGAAGACATGGAAAATACACAAAATAGAATGCAAGGATGTTTCAAGAGAAACGATAGAACTGGGGTCAAAATTAACAGAGATGAATATATCAAGAATGACCAGTCCAGGAATGTCACAACTTTACTACTGGGGCAATACCCTTGCACTCGATCTGTTGAATCTCTCCATGAATGAAGGAATAGGCTACACGGAGCCGTTGTCACTTCTTCTGTGTGGGGTAGGGGACCCGAGGAATGTTTGTTTTACTATAAGCAAACTACAAGACGCTGAATATCAAGGCAAAGTTACATTCGTGATGAATGATATTTGTTCTTGTACACTTGCTAGAACTGTGCTGTTGTTGTATCTTCTTTGTAAAGGTGAGTTCAATATATCTGGGTTATAATCAACTGTTAAAAGTCAAGTGAATCTCATTATATACTCCAAATGGTGGTCAAACATCATGTCCTGTCAACCAGACAGTCTTGGTTCTATCGAAAAATTGTGAATTAGATTATCAACATTCCACACGAGACAGGAATGACGTCCAATAGAACCCATAAATTGATTGTCATGTACAGATTACCTAGATATCACATCATACACATATGTATTCGCATACTTCTATTTCCTTGTTAGTATTCTGTGTAATAACGTGGCTGTCTACTATAGAAAAATGAAGGTACTGCGCACGCTTCTACGCAATTACAATGACGCCATGAAGCAGGCAATCTTACGCCACTATGTGCGCGCGCACGAATGACCTTCAAACTTTTATTGAGGAACCATACACGTTTTGAACTTCAACAGGGCAGAACCCTCGAATTATGCAAGGGACTCTTTAATTTTTTTTCGGATTTCCATAACAGTACACTAAAAAGAAACTCACCTTTTGACAAAGTTTGAAAAAAATGACATGGGTTTTGCTAATAGATAATGTGGTAACTGTACATTTTTTGCACTCGTTTCATACGAAATTGTCGAGGGCAAGACGAATAAAAAAAATAATTTTGACTATATTTTTCAATATTTTCCAAATCTTTTGACTAATATTTGTAAAACGATGTATAGTTTAGTTTTCCAGAAAAAATAACGTCAAAAGCTTGATTATCGGTGAAGTTATGAATGTTTTCGTAGAGGGTGGGGTTTTCGCTTCTTTTTCTTCAAAAAGTTGTTGATATCCTTGTATTTAATCGTGAATATCTCGAAAACAACCTCGGGACACCCCTTTTTCTTTCCAGATTTGAAACCAGCATTAAATTTGATTGTGATTCAAAAACTTTTTCATAGATTTTTTCTATAGTAGGCAGCCACATTAATGGTTACAGAATATATTTGTAAGCATAATATAATAGTAATGTTGTCATATATTTCAGGTGGTGAGAGTAAAGCAGGGTCTGTAACCCAGATATGGTATTCACTGTATCTCAGCGAGGAAGACCATCAGTTTGTCGTCACTGGCCTGCGTGACTTGATACAAATATCCAATCTTGAGGTCATTACGCATGGTATCATGAAGATAAACGCTGACCAGCTCAACAGGCTCAAGAAGGTTTGGAGGAAGTGGATGCAACTTTCAGAGGAAAAGACTGATATTTCTAGACAGCGACGTGAAATATTTCAAAGAGATTCCCAAGCCGGTGGCGGAATGATAATCTACCTAAATGACATACCAAAACGGCATCGAAAGTCAGCCAAAGATTGGTTTGAAAAAGGTTTACTGTGCGGGAACACAGCAACCGAAAATGAACTCATCAAAGAAAATTTTACTCTACTGGGGTCAGGTTTTCAGCCACAAAACGAAGGATCCTACAAATATGGTATACCAACCGATTCCTTGCCCTTCAACGGCTGGGATTACAAATATGTTAATGCAGTGTACCCTGACACCGACTCCTTGACTGAGATGTACTGTAACTACATCACTGACGTCCTGAGGAAATGTGCAGCACGACTGCAACATGATGACATTCACCTGTCATTCATCTTGAGTAACTGTACTGATATCACACCTTGCCTACCAGACGGTATGACATATGACAGGATAACGACGTCCAACCTGTGGGATTATATCCCACTACGAGACTTAATATCTTTGACAAAACCATGGCTCAATACACGAAACTCCTTCGCTGTAATTGTCACCGAGACACATAACTGGGTCGAGCAATCTACACTTCTTTGCTTTCAACTTCTTATGAAGAAATTTGGAATGTTTTCCTTGATGCCATATAGTCAATTGAGGAGGAACGTTCTTCAAGATACAGGAAATAAAGCCATCTCTGAGTCTTACAGTGACACCGGGTTTGCAGATTATTATAGTATAATAGAAAAGTTCACGTCATTTCTGCGGGCATCACTACTGAGTTCCCCAAAATACTCCGCTCTTACGTCAGGGTCGCTGCTCCCATCTGTCAATCAACTAGCTGCTGAACTTGGCCTAAAGCCACGTGACTTCATTTGTCGAGAGAACACGGTGGCTCCTTTTCGCTGGAGATTGAATTCTCGTCGCGTTAACCTTTTAGGAGGTAGTGAACTTTCTGTTGAGTGGTCATTCCTTTGAAAATTCTGTTTCTAGGTCAAAAGACCAATTTGACATGACAAGATGAAAATATAGGATTTGCACATTTTCTTATTAAAGCTAAAAATACAAGTGCATATAGTGGAGGTAACAAAGGTGTCCGTAGTATAAAGGTGTCCCTAGTACAGACATGCATGTCCTTGGTATAGATGTTTGTATGGGGGGTTCGTAGTTCAGAGGTGTCCGTAGAGTAGAAACTGAATATCCATAGTTTATAGCTTTCTGCCAATTTCCATAGTTATTTTTAAAGGGCCGTGAATAAGATGACTGGAACGTTAATTATATTACCCTCGTAAATAAACATGATGCAGATGATTGTGATGATGATGATGCAGATAATGATGATGATAATGATGTGATGATGACGATGATGATTGTGAGATACAACAGAAAGGGTCCAGAATCATCATCATTATCATTCCCAATGCGACAAGTGAACTATGTCGGTATCATGTCTTGTTCATTGATGGTGAAAGTACATACAAAATCCCAGCACTTCACGACGTCATTATTTCGTCTGCGAAGCATCCAGAAATATCGCTGTTAAAAACATCTAACGATTCCGAAATATCAAGACTCAGCTAAAACAATTCTTGTAAAGACATTTTAAGATAAATTAGAAAAAACAACAACAAAAAAACTCAAAAAGCCACAACTGAAAGACTATTTTAGGTTCTTTTGGATTTGAGTTTAAAGTAGTGGAACGCTTAAAATATTTTCATCAAATGTAAGGTTTTTGCCAGCACTATATGAGTACTTCCGGTACGAAAAATATCACTGCTTGAGGTCAATGACATCTGTTTCGTATAATTCCAAGAAATATTAGCATATTAGTGAACATATCTTAAAATAAACATTGATTTTGTTATTACGTCATTTCCAAGAATTTTCAAGCTGAGCAAATTCTTAGAACACCTCGTTATTCCTTTACACTAGATAAGATTATCCACACTTGTTCCTTTTTTCTTTCTTTTTTTATTAAGCAAGATGTTTTCAAAGTTCCA
>JALHLI010000247.1:0-23193 GCA_023349425.1 Anthopleura sola
ATAAAGAAGATCAAATGGACATGCTGTTTAATGAACTAAATAAACGATTATGTGCGCGAGGCAAGAAAGCGATGGATAGAGCTGAATTCGAGAAGCGAATGAGAATAAGGGATGAGAAGAAAGCCAGAGATGAAGATCAAAGTAAAGAAGAAGATCAAAAAGGAAAAGTGAAAGAGAACGCAATTGAACAATCAGTGTGTGCAGTCAAAACTGGAGCGATCCTAGTTTTTGATGATGTGCTCAATGAGCTTAATAAGCGATTGCGTAAGCTAGGTGAGAGCGAAATAGATAAAGCCTACCTTGAGAGCTGTGTGCATTACAGCAAGTATTATCGTCGAGGCATACCATGTACTCTGTACTCGCCAGAGCTACCTTGTGCGTGCAGAAGGGATCTGGAATTATGTGTCCTGTGTACAATAAGGGATAGGCCGTGTGATCGCTATATTTGTAGGGACTTGGCCCATGCGAAAGCCACTATAGTGATAAGAAACTACTATCAAAGTAGTCTGGAGCGGGAAATTTATGATATTCACTTAAGAAAGGAAAGGGAGGGAAGAGAAGATAATGGAAAATGGTAAATGAAGATAATGAGAGTACAGTAGTAGCGACTGAAGTGTAAAACAAATGTGAAGTTATATGATTTGATATAAGTGTGTAAAAATATAGGGCTTTTTAAGCCCGTTCTCTTATCTTTTTAAATAAAAGATTATTAAAAAAAAAAAAAAAAAAATCTGTTCTTATCAGCTTAATATCTGATACGCTGCTCATTGAGTAGCTCATATATTAAACTGATTTTTGGAACTGGGCTGTGGAAAAGAGGCTTGCCTCGTCCCAGCCACGGGTTGTCTCGGTATTGCACTACCTCCGTGTACGGCCCACTTCCTTCGGGAAGATTTTTCAACCTCAAAGAAAAACTAACTAACTAACTAACTAACTAGCTAGCTTTGTGCTTGCCCCCACAGAACAAGGCCAGGTTGACAGCTAATCCCACACGCTGCAAGTTCAGGATGCAGGAGAGGTGAGTAATGTGGCGGCTTGATCAAGCATACTTACCTGACGCGGGAGGTTCACTGTGATCATGAAGGCAGTCCTCTCAGGGTGAGGCCCTCTCATTGCACTTCGATTGGGTTGACCCCTGCGATTACCCCAAATGTGGGTAACTCGAGCGTATAATTTCTGGTAGTGGGGACCTGCGTTCGCGCTAGTCCCCGAACAACTTCAAACAAACAACTAACTAACTTGTTTGTTTGCTTGCTTGCTTGCTGCTAGCTACCTCCAACTTCAACGCTACCTTCAAGGTTTCCCCCTACCTACCTACCTTTCTGCAAACCCCAACTGCATGTGTAACCCTAGCTGGATATGTCATCCTAGCTTGTATCTTACCTTTAGCTTTCCACAAACCCTAGCGCAGATCGTAAACTTAGCTAGTATTTTACCTTTAGCTTTGCCCAAACCCTAGCGCAGATCGTAAACTTAGTGCGAATAGTAAACCCTAGCTAGTATTTTACCCTTAGCTTTCCACAAACCCTAGCGCAGATCGTAAACCTAGTGTGAATCGTAACCAAACCTAGTGCGAATTCTAACCCTAGCTTTCCACAAACCCTAGAAAGTTAACCCTAACTAGTTCACTCGAACCCTAGAAAGTTAACCCTAACTGCGCTCAAACCCTAGTTCAATGCTAACCCTAGTTCAATGCTAACCCTAGCTCAATACTAACCCTAGGTCAATCTTAACCCTAACCTTCCTTACGATCTCAACCCTAACTCGATGCACAAACCCTCTAAACTGGCAACATCAAAGCCAAACTAACTGCTGCTTGCTAACCTTGATTTGCGATCCATGTCAGACTCGGCTGATAGTTCTTTATTGCTATTGAATCAACTATCCTTCAACTATTTGGGACTGTTTTTGATGTGTAGATGCATCAACTTGCACATGCTACTTCGTAACTAACAGTTGTTTCCTTATCTTTTCAGCTTTAGGCAGCTACAATCGAAAGAAAATGACCTTTCCAACGCGCCGTGGATGTGCGAGCCGTGGAACGCCAGACGTAAGTAATCGAACACTACGTCACAATCGTTTTTTAGCTAGAAGAACATTTGCGCGTGCATTGAATGGCGAAACTTTTACTGCTTGCAAACAGACTTGTATCATTGAGAAAAAGCCGACTTGTAACTGCAAAGCCATTCGAGTGCTTGTTGCCATTGAAACCATTACGAAGACGAGTCCTTTAATTCGATTAGCAGCCAGTTGAAAGAAGCCATTTGAATGTTGTTTGTTGAAACATGGCGTAGATCGTTTGTTATTAGTCAGTGAGTAGAGACGAAGATTTGGATTTGCACAGACTGTTAGCTAGTGATTGTGCTGAAGAAAAGTGTATAGGAATGAGTGACTTGATAGAGAAGATAGAGAGAGAAAGAAAAAGAAAGTCTACAGCACCAGGTATTCCCAGGCGGTCACCCATCCAAGTACTAACCTGGCCCTACCGGGCTTGACTTCGGTGATCGGACGAGAACCGGTTTTTTCCCGGTGGTATGGCCGTAGACGAAGAATATTGTTGCAGTTTAAAGCTTTTGTAGCCGTGTTTTTGGAGCAGTTAATTGGGTTGTTGCTGTTGTTGGGAGTGTTTGTGTGAAGAGGCTAGGGGTGGGGGGGACCCCTGTCGAAATTTTGCTTTGAGGGTTGTGTTTGCAGTGGGTTGGTTGAGTAGTGAGTAGTGAGTAGTGCGAGTGAGTGAGTAGGTAGTTGGGTAGAGTTGATAGAGTAGGTAGAGTAGGTAGGAAGCTGCCTATGGGTGTCGATCCCACATGGTTGGGAGTAGTATTGTTGAAGGGCTGGTGGAGGGTGGGAGGAATTGGTTTATCGCTTCTCGGCCTTTTGGCTAAGATCAAGTGTAGTATCTGTTCTTATCAGCTTAATATCTGATACGCTGCTCATTGAGTAGCTCATATATTAAACTGATTTTTGGAACTGGGCTGTGGAAAAGAGGCTTGCCTCGTCCCAGCCACGGGTTGTCTCGGTATTGCACTACCTCCGTGTACGGCCCACTTCCTTCGGGAAGATTTTTCAACCTCAAAGAAAAACTAACTAACTAACTAACTAACTAGCTAGCTTTGTGCTTGCCCCCACAGAACAAGGCCAGGTTGACAGCTAATCCCACACGCTGCAAGTTCAGGATGCAGGAGAGGTGAGTAATGTGGCGGCTTGATCAAGCATACTTACCTGACGCGGGAGGTTCACTGTGATCATGAAGGCAGTCCTCTCAGGGTGAGGCCCTCTCATTGCACTTCGATTGGGTTGACCCCTGCGATTACCCCAAATGTGGGTAACTCGAGCGTATAATTTCTGGTAGTGGGGACCTGCGTTCGCGCTAGTCCCCGAACAACTTCAAACAAACAACTAACTAACTTGTTTGTTTGCTTGCTTGCTTGCTGCTAGCTACCTCCAACTTCAACGCTACCTTCAAGGTTTCCCCCTACCTACCTACCTTTCTGCAAACCCCAACTGCATGTGTAACCCTAGCTGGATATGTCATCCTAGCTTGTATCTTACCTTTAGCTTTCCACAAACCCTAGCGCAGATCGTAAACTTAGCTAGTATTTTACCTTTAGCTTTGCCCAAACCCTAGCGCAGATCGTAAACTTAGTGCGAATAGTAAACCCTAGCTAGTATTTTACCCTTAGCTTTCCACAAACCCTAGCGCAGATCGTAAACCTAGTGTGAATCGTAACCAAACCTAGTGCGAATTCTAACCCTAGCTTTCCACAAACCCTAGAAAGTTAACCCTAACTAGTTCACTCGAACCCTAGAAAGTTAACCCTAACTGCGCTCAAACCCTAGTTCAATGCTAACCCTAGTTCAATGCTAACCCTAGCTCAATACTAACCCTAGGTCAATCTTAACCCTAACCTTCCTTACGATCTCAACCCTAACTCGATGCACAAACCCTCTAAACTGGCAACATCAAAGCCAAACTAACTGCTGCTTGCTAACCTTGATTTGCGATCCATGTCAGACTCGGCTGATAGTTCTTTATTGCTATTGAATCAACTATCCTTCAACTATTTGGGACTGTTTTTGATGTGTAGATGCATCAACTTGCACATGCTACTTCGTAACTAACAGTTGTTTCCTTATCTTTTCAGCTTTAGGCAGCTACAATCGAAAGAAAATGACCTTTCCAACGCGCCGTGGATGTGCGAGCCGTGGAACGCCAGACGTAAGTAATCGAACACTACGTCACAATCGTTTTTTAGCTAGAAGAACATTTGCGCGTGCATTGAATGGCGAAACTTTTACTGCTTGCAAACAGACTTGTATCATTGAGAAAAAGCCGACTTGTAACTGCAAAGCCATTCGAGTGCTTGTTGCCATTGAAACCATTACGAAGACGAGTCCTTTAATTCGATTAGCAGCCAGTTGAAAGAAGCCATTTGAATGTTGTTTGTTGAAACATGGCGTAGATCGTTTGTTATTAGTCAGTGAGTAGAGACGAAGATTTGGATTTGCACAGACTGTTAGCTAGTGATTGTGCTGAAGAAAAGTGTATAGGAATGAGTGACTTGATAGAGAAGATAGAGAGAGAAAGAAAAAGAAAGTCTACAGCACCAGGTATTCCCAGGCGGTCACCCATCCAAGTACTAACCTGGCCCTACCGGGCTTGACTTCGGTGATCGGACGAGAACCGGTTTTTTCCCGGTGGTATGGCCGTAGACGAAGAATATTGTTGCAGTTTAAAGCTTTTGTAGCCGTGTTTTTGGAGCAGTTAATTGGGTTGTTGCTGTTGTTGGGAGTGTTTGTGTGAAGAGGCTAGGGGTGGGGGGGACCCCTGTCGAAATTTTGCTTTGAGGGTTGTGTTTGCAGTGGGTTGGTTGAGTAGTGAGTAGTGAGTAGTGCGAGTGAGTGAGTAGGTAGTTGGGTAGAGTTGATAGAGTAGGTAGAGTAGGTAGGAAGCTGCCTATGGGTGTCGATCCCACATGGTTGGGAGTAGTATTGTTGAAGGGCTGGTGGAGGGTGGGAGGAATTGGTTTATCGCTTCTCGGCCTTTTGGCTAAGATCAAGTGTAGTATCTGTTCTTATCAGCTTAATATCTGATACGCTGCTCATTGAGTAGCTCATATATTAAACTGATTTTTGGAACTGGGCTGTGGAAAAGAGGCTTGCCTCGTCCCAGCCACGGGTTGTCTCGGTATTGCACTACCTCCGTGTACGGCCCACTTCCTTCGGGAAGATTTTTCAACCTCAAAGAAAAACTAACTAACTAACTAACTAACTAGCTAGCTTTGTGCTTGCCCCCACAGAACAAGGCCAGGTTGACAGCTAATCCCACACGCTGCAAGTTCAGGATGCAGGAGAGGTGAGTAATGTGGCGGCTTGATCAAGCATACTTACCTGACGCGGGAGATTTACTTGGGTAAAACTCTGTCCAAGTGGGTAAGAATCGGGCTTCCTGTGGTGGCTAGCCTTTCTGCTCTTCTGGAGTGTGACGTTCTTCTCCGTGTGGGATCCTTTTTTTGAGTAAGTGTTCAGTGTATTCTTTTTCTCTTGTTTTGTGCTCGAGCTCGTTTTTCGAGCTTTTTTTGCCCGTTTTTTGCTATTTTTTTTTCTTGTTTTTTGTGTGTGTTTTTTCGCACTGTGACGGTTTCCCAACATGGGAGACCGTCCCAGTTATGCAAATGTTACGGCCAGTACTGGACCGTCTCCTGGCGCGAGCATCGGTGCTCGCGCTGGTTTGATGACGCGTACTGGTTACGCAAATTTGCAAACAAAACCGATCAGACGGCCAAACACCGTCACCATCTTTATTCCTCGAGAATTCTCGAGGAAGTACGGTAAGGATGTTAAGCAGAAGGTGATCGGCGCCGTTACTGACGTCGTCTCCTCTGCTTACATCAAATGTATTCAGCCTGTTGGCTCTGAGGTGCGGGTCACCTTTTCGAGCCAACAGTACAAGGATACGCTACTACACGAGGGACTCAGTGTAGGAGGTTTGTCTCTCCCCATACGGGAGGCGGAGGTGAATCGCACCTTTGTGCATATTCACCGCCTGCCGTATGAGGTTCCGGATGACGACCTAGTTTCACTTCTAGACTACTACGGCAAGGTAGTGGAGGTGAAACGGGTCGTCGACAATATGGTCAGGGGGTGCGAGACTGGTTCTCGCACCGCAAAAATCGAGCTGCGGGAGCATATGCCGCGTCTTTTGCGCTTGCGGGGATTCTGGTTCACCGCTTTCTACAAGGGCCAACCGGACTACTGCACCGGTTGTCGGAAGACGGGGCACGTCCTGCGGAATTGCCCGCTGGTGGGGAAGTGCTGGACCTGTGGGGCTGAGGGACACTTTGCCCGGGATTGCCCATCAAAATCCCCCATTAATACCAATGCCTCTGCGAGCCATGAGGAGTCCTCAGACAATGAGGCCTCACAGCATAGTGATAGTGGCAATAACACACCGCCACCAAAAAGGCCAAGAGGCCTCGAGACGCCGTCGAGGGGTGGACCCCCGTCAGGGCCCCTGCCCGGGAGGGGGGTAGAGAGTACACAGGCTACCCCTCCCCTCCCAAGGAGACTTGTCTCCAGTACATTGCCGGAGAGTGGATCGCCCAGTGCGCACCTTGATAAGGAGTGCGCTGACGCTTCACTCTCCGAGGATGATGAGGACTACAATCCTGACACTGCCATTTTGGCGATGTCGGATTGCGAGTCCCAGGTCTCCTCGGCAACTGGGCAGCAGGTGCCTTGTTATACGGGGGATACCAACACAAACCCCAGCGGGTCTCTGTCCTATTCACCGAGGACTCAAAATACTGGCTCGTCCCCTTTTACAGATGGGGACTCTACATTGGCGGGCATCCCTTCGGATCAAACCATCCAGTGTTCCTTGGGGGATTCCACCTTGGGGGTAATAACGACCCCTCCCCCTTCTATAGCCCTCAGTGTCAGCGACTCCCAGCTAGCGGGGGTTTCCCTGGGGGGTGAACCGGCTTCTGGCGGCCGGACGGTTGTCGGGGCCCTTGTGGACAGCGGTGAATCCCTGGGTCCCTCGCAATCATTGGACCCCCCGGCATTTGACTTTTCGCAGTCGCTTTTTGATTCCCAACCAAGCCAGTCTACTAGGTCACAGACGCAAGGTGCGCGCAAGGGCGTGCACCGCATGCCGGTCATTGCGGCTGATCGACCTAATAGGCTGCGTAGAGACAACCACTCTCAGAGGGACGAACAAGACTCGCCGCCTCCTACACCCCCACCCCGCAAGGGGAAGAAGGCGTATAGAGACCGTTCACCGGTCTCTAAATCCTAATCCTTCCAATGGCGGTAGTGATCAGTAGTCTTAACGTCTGCGGCCTGCGCCAGGACGTTAAAAGAGATGCCTTCCGACAGTGGTTGCAGCACCACTGTCACGACATTGTCTGTCTGCAAGAGACTCATGCAGTCTCTGCAGACGAAATGTCGGACTGGTTTCGTTCCGCCGGCTATGAATGTGTCTCATCCCCGGGAACAAATCGTTCCCGCGGGGTGGCCATTCTTTACCGCTCTTCTCTCCAGGTCACCCGGCTTTGGAGAGATGATGTTGGTCGGTGGGTGCAAGCAGAGTTTTCCTATCAGGACACTGTGTTTAGGGTCGTCTCCTTGTACGCCCCTAATCGCAATCCTGATAGGGATTCCTTTTTCACCAAGGTCACTGATGCGGTCGACCCAGGCATCCCTGTGATGCTTGCGGGAGACTTCAACTCTGTCTTGGACCGTCGTGTAGATCGCAGAGGATCGAACCCTCTTAGCTCATACTCCGAGAGCTCTGATGCAATCAGACACTTGATGAGTGAAGCTGACTGTCTTGATGGGTGGAGACATCTTCATCCTCAAGATCGGAACTACACGTGGACGAAACCAGATGGCTCTCTTTCATCGAGAATCGATCTCATACTCTTTCCTAGGCAGTGGGCTCATGAGATGAGTGGGGCTAACATCTTGCCCTGCCCATATTCTGATCACTCCGCTGTTGTTCTGAGTTTCCATGTCCCGGATACCATCTCACCGGGACCTTCCTTCTGGAAACTCAACACCTCTATCTTAGAAGAGAAGGAATACCATCTTCTCATAGAGGCCTTGTGGGGGCAATGGCAGAATCGTCGCGACGATTACGACTCTCTCTCGATGTGGTGGGACCTGGGCAAGTGTAAGATTCGGGACGCCACCATGAAATATTGCAAGGCACGTGCTTGTAAAAGGCGCTCTGAGCGTCAGTCCTTATTGGACGAGCTGGCCTCTCTCCGGTCCCAATTCGAACTGGGTCGGACATCAGTCCTCACTCGCATGAAACAGTTGGAGAGTGAACTTCGAGCATTTGACCTAGATGCAGCTCGCGCTGCTCAGGTCCGTGCGCGTGCGCGTTGGGTAGAAGAGGGCGAAACTTCGTCCTCTTACTTCATGCGTCTCGAGAAGAGCAGGGGGAGTAGACAGCGGATCTCTGCTGTCCGCAAACCCGATGGGCAGGTCACTCGTGACATGCTCGACATCTTGGCGACGTGGAGAGATTTTTACCAAAATCTCTTCACTGCGTCTGATGTGGATTCTCAGGTCCAGAACGACATGTTCTCGAACCTGGAGTCCAAGCTCTCGGAGGCCGAAGCTGCTTCCTGTGAGGGACCATTGACCTTGAGTGATGCCTACGAGGCCCTCAAGGGGATGGCTCGGGGCAAGACCCCAGGCCTTGATGGTCTCCCCATGGAGTTTTACATAGGTTTCTGGCCGCTGGTCGGCCAGGACCTTGTAAACGTCTTGAACTGCGGCTTCGCTAACCAGCAACTTTCTATCTCGCAGCGCAGAGGTATCATCACCCTTATTCATAAGAGAGATGATACTCTGGAAATGAAGAACTGGCGCCCCATATCGCTCCTTAATGTCGACTACAAGATTGCGACCAGATGTATCGCTGGTCGTCTTCTTAAAGTCATAGGTAGCGTTGTGGCGGAAGATCAAACCTGCGGTATTCCTGGCCGTTTCATTGGGAATAATGTCTCTCTGCTGAGAGACATTATTCATTATGCAACAGTTGGAGATATACCTTTGAGTATTCTCTCTCTGGACCAAGAAAAGGCTTTTGATCGAGTTGATTGGGGCTTCATGCACCGCACTCTTTCCTCCATGGGGTTTGGGCCTTCTTTTTGTGGGTGGGTACGCCTTTTTTACACCGGGGTCTCGAGCGCCGTAGTTGTCAATGGTTACATCTCTGACTTTTTTGACCTCTCTCGAGGGGTCCGACAGGGATGTCCATTGAGTGCGCTCCTGTACGTGCTGACAGCCGAGGTGTTGGCATGCAACATCCGTGCTTGCGATAGGATTAAGGGGGTATCCCTACCCTCCGATCCTAGTCGTCAAGCAGTGATCTCTCAGTATGCCGATGACACAACGATCGTCTGTACTACAGATGACGCTGTGGTCGCCAGCTTTGAGATCTATGCCCAGTACGAGAAAGCATCTGGTGCACGAATCAATGCTGCAAAGTCCAAGGGCTTGTGGCTTGGTCCGTGGCGCCACCGTACTGATCCTCCTGTCCAGCTTCGTTGGTCTTCTACTTCCCTTCCTGTTTTGGGTACTTTTCTTGGTCCAGACAATCTGGAAGAATCCAACTTCCGCCCCAGAATCGAATCCTTGACCAAGGTCTTGGACTCGTGGCGTCAGCGACAGCTCTCTTTCCGTGGAAAGAGCCTGGTTGTCAACGCTCTGGGCCTTTCTGGTCTCTGGTACACTGTGTCAGTGCTACCGGTGCCAGAATGGGTTGCAGTTGAGGTTGACCGGGCAATCCATTCCTTCTTGTGGTCCAACAAGAAGGAATTGATTGCACGTGCTACAGTCTGTCAGCCTACCACGGAGGGAGGAATCGGTTTCCCTTGCTTCCGGCATAGGGTTTCCGCATTCCATGGACAATGGATTCGAAGGTACTTCGACTCCTCGTCCCCAAAGTGGAAAGCCTTCTTCGAGTATTATATTGCTGAGCTTCCGAGGGATTTCCTCCGAAATCCCTATCGGCCTCGCAATACAACGCTGCCGCCTTTCTACCGGAATGTCGTGGAAGCCTGGAACGCCCTCGATGGAGGTGTCGTTACTGGCAGAACCGGCATTTTTTTCAACCGGTCAGACAGCCCGTCAACTCTGACATCGCTGTCTGTGAAAGGCGCTTATCAGTTGCTGGTCATGAAGAACAGACGCCCTCCGCACTGCGTAGCGAAGTTCACTCCCGTCTACCCCGATGTAGTGTGGCCTGATGCCTGGCAACAGGTCCACTGCTGTGCGATTGACAGGCAAGTCACTGATCTTGCCTGGAAGATCGCCCACGGGGTCATTTACACCGCGGCACGTCTCTCCGACTTTGGTTGGGGGAACGTGGATCCAACTTGTTTCTGCGGTCATCCTCGTGAGGACATCTCCCATCTCTTCTTTGGCTGTCCACTTGCCCAGAGTGCACTGGCTTGGGTGTCCTCGGTGATTCACCGGGGTCTACCTGATGCTCCAGACCTCACTGAACGCCGCGTTCTGTATGGGTTCACCCAACAGGAACGTGTCCCACCCATCTACACCTACATGGTGCATGTAGCCAAACACACCATCTGGCTACAACGGAACGACTTCCGGTTCCGTGATATTAGACCCTGTGCGGCAACTGCCATTGCCTCGATACAAGGCCGTCTTCGCTTCATCCTCCCCATTGCGTTCAAACGTTGCAAGTCTGACGCAAGTCGGCGCAAGTTTGAACGGAAATGGGGAGCAAATGGAGCTGTTGGTCGTCTGATCAGCCATTGTTTTGTGGTGTCAGTGTGAATGTTGTCACATTTTATGTCTATGTAAGTCTGAGTAACTACACCGCCTAGTGGTGACATGACATGCTATCCTTTTTTGTAGTCTGATAGGCATGAGTTGTAGGTGTCAAAGACTTTGGGCACCGTTGGGATGCTGGTTGATTCTCTCTTGAGTCATGCCAGTTGTCTTTGTGTCAACGTGATGTTGTACTAGTAATTTGCAGGTGGGGGGCAGCACCCCAGCGAAGTTGGCGTACCAGGTGTACCCTGCAGTTTTGGCGTAACAGAAATCCCTTTCTGTATACGAGCAAAAAACAAAAAAACTTACCTGACGCGGGAGGTTCACTGTGATCATGAAGGCAGTCCTCTCAGGGTGAGGCCCTCTCATTGCACTTCGATTGGGTTGACCCCTGCGATTACCCCAAATGTGGGTAACTCGAGCGTATAATTTCTGGTAGTGGGGACCTGCGTTCGCGCTAGTCCCCGAACAACTTCAAACAAACAACTAACTAACTTGTTTGTTTGCTTGCTTGCTTGCTGCTAGCTACCTCCAACTTCAACGCTACCTTCAAGGTTTCCCCCTACCTACCTACCTTTCTGCAAACCCCAACTGCATGTGTAACCCTAGCTGGATATGTCATCCTAGCTTGTATCTTACCTTTAGCTTTCCACAAACCCTAGCGCAGATCGTAAACTTAGCTAGTATTTTACCTTTAGCTTTGCCCAAACCCTAGCGCAGATCGTAAACTTAGTGCGAATAGTAAACCCTAGCTAGTATTTTACCCTTAGCTTTCCACAAACCCTAGCGCAGATCGTAAACCTAGTGTGAATCGTAACCAAACCTAGTGCGAATTCTAACCCTAGCTTTCCACAAACCCTAGAAAGTTAACCCTAACTAGTTCACTCGAACCCTAGAAAGTTAACCCTAACTGCGCTCAAACCCTAGTTCAATGCTAACCCTAGTTCAATGCTAACCCTAGCTCAATACTAACCCTAGGTCAATCTTAACCCTAACCTTCCTTACGATCTCAACCCTAACTCGATGCACAAACCCTCTAAACTGGCAACATCAAAGCCAAACTAACTGCTGCTTGCTAACCTTGATTTGCGATCCATGTCAGACTCGGCTGATAGTTCTTTATTGCTATTGAATCAACTATCCTTCAACTATTTGGGACTGTTTTTGATGTGTAGATGCATCAACTTGCACATGCTACTTCGTAACTAACAGTTGTTTCCTTATCTTTTCAGCTTTAGGCAGCTACAATCGAAAGAAAATGACCTTTCCAACGCGCCGTGGATGTGCGAGCCGTGGAACGCCAGACGTAAGTAATCGAACACTACGTCACAATCGTTTTTTAGCTAGAAGAACATTTGCGCGTGCATTGAATGGCGAAACTTTTACTGCTTGCAAACAGACTTGTATCATTGAGAAAAAGCCGACTTGTAACTGCAAAGCCATTCGAGTGCTTGTTGCCATTGAAACCATTACGAAGACGAGTCCTTTAATTCGATTAGCAGCCAGTTGAAAGAAGCCATTTGAATGTTGTTTGTTGAAACATGGCGTAGATCGTTTGTTATTAGTCAGTGAGTAGAGACGAAGATTTGGATTTGCACAGACTGTTAGCTAGTGATTGTGCTGAAGAAAAGTGTATAGGAATGAGTGACTTGATAGAGAAGATAGAGAGAGAAAGAAAAAGAAAGTCTACAGCACCAGGTATTCCCAGGCGGTCACCCATCCAAGTACTAACCTGGCCCTACCGGGCTTGACTTCGGTGATCGGACGAGAACCGGTTTTTTCCCGGTGGTATGGCCGTAGACGAAGAATATTGTTGCAGTTTAAAGCTTTTGTAGCCGTGTTTTTGGAGCAGTTAATTGGGTTGTTGCTGTTGTTGGGAGTGTTTGTGTGAAGAGGCTAGGGGTGGGGGGGACCCCTGTCGAAATTTTGCTTTGAGGGTTGTGTTTGCAGTGGGTTGGTTGAGTAGTGAGTAGTGAGTAGTGCGAGTGAGTGAGTAGGTAGTTGGGTAGAGTTGATAGAGTAGGTAGAGTAGGTAGGAAGCTGCCTATGGGTGTCGATCCCACATGGTTGGGAGTAGTATTGTTGAAGGGCTGGTGGAGGGTGGGAGGAATTGGTTTATCGCTTCTCGGCCTTTTGGCTAAGATCCAGTGTAGTAGCGGTTCCCCTATTTGTCAGAGTTTTGGGTTGCCTGTGTATCAGGCAATCTTTCTAGATTTCGTTTATTCAGAAGATGGTTGTCGACAGAGAGTGCACTGTGAAATTCGAAGGAGATATATCAGGAGTGGAGGCAGTCTTGTCTTTTTTGACTGAGACAGTAGGTTTTGTCGTTGATGACATTGCCTGTATGCAGAGACATTACAGTGGATATCTGGTGACATTTAAAGAATTGGAAAAGGCGGAGAAAATGAGAGGTATGGATGTTGTGCAGATCGAGGGAAGGAATGTGAATCTCTTGCCAGCCTATGTACGCACGACGAAAGTGGTCATTTTCAACCTGCCTTTTGAAGTGTCAGATGATATTGTCAGTTTCAAGCTTCGACAGTATGGAAAAGTTGTTAACGTAACACGTAACACGCTCCATGATTATCCGTCTATTGAGAGTGGAATCAGAACAGTTATGATGCAAATTGAAGTTGCAATCCCGTCTTACATCACAATTGAAGATTATTCTGTGCAGATTTCATACGCTGGGCAAGAACCCACGTGTAGGAAATGTAGTGAGACTGGACATGTTGCTAAAGAATGCCCTAAAGATCCCAGGAAGTGTTTTAAATGTCAACAACCTGGTCACTTTTCAAGAGATTGCCCTAACTTGCCTTACTGTTCTGATTGTGATAAGACCGGACATACCAATTGGCATTGTAAACGTATCCAAGCCCGGAATAAGCTGAATGATGATGAACGTGAGGAGTCTGATGAAGTGGGGTCTGATGAAGAACAGGAAATCGGACTGGGTAGTCTTTTAGCCATTGGATCCACCGTTCATGAAGCTATTCCTGTTCAGCATAAAGAACTTTCAACTGGTGAGGAAGAGGATTCTGAGCGAATTGATGTCATTGAGGAAGGATCAGAGCTAGATTTTACAGGTGAACGATACGCAATTACGGATGCTTTGAACACGCTGGACAGCAATGAAGGTTCGAGTGATATGGAATGGACTGTCGCTGGAAGAAAGCGGAGTGCAAATGCGAGTAGCACTGAAAAGCGCCCTAAGCGATAAGTAGTTATTAGTTTATATTTTTTTGATATTTCATGGCTAGTTTAAGTGTCGTATCTATAAATGTTCGTGGTGTTGCGTCTAATAATCGTAGAAATTTTGTTGCCAATGTTTTGAAGCGCTTTGATGTCTGTTTTGTACAAGAAAGTTTTGTGTGTAACCTTCGTAAGGCTGAAAAATTCAGGAAAATATGGGAGGGTAATTGTTTTTGGAGTTTTGGAGAGGAGAGAAGTGCGGGGGTGGGAATTTTTGTCAATAAGAATGTCGATTTGAATGTGCTAAGTGTTGTGAGGGATACGGAGGGTCGAGTGCTGAGTTTGCTGGTTAAATGGGGTGGTATTCGCTATTCGTTTGTCTGTGTGTATGCGCCTGTAGATGTTACGGCTCGTAAAGTTTTCTTTCGTGATTTGCATAAGTATGTGTTCCCGAATTCGTATGTTGTGTTGGGAGGTGATTTTAATTGTGTTTTGTTGGATAGTGATTCGTCGTCTGTAACGGGAGCAAACAAAGGTGGTGCGAAGGAATTGAGTAATGTTGTAAGTGACTTTGATTTAATTGATTTGTGGGTATATTTTCATCGTGGTGTTCGCTTATTTACGTGGATGGGTCAGGGAGTTGGATCTAGGTTAGATCGTTTTTATGTTTCCCGTGATTTGTTAGCGTCTTTTGGTAGTTGTTATGTGGAACCTTTAGGTGTGTCTGATCATGACGGAGTGCGTTTTGTGTTAAATCAGAGTGGTGTGAGTATGAATAGAAAGAGTCTTTGGAAATTTAATAATAGTGTATTGAAGGATGAGTGTTTTGTGAAAGAATGTAGAGTGTGGTTGATTAAACAAATAGAGACGGTTAGAAAGAATGGAGTGAGGGCGTCTTGGGTGGGCTTTAAGAAACGTATTAAGAAATATTGTATATTGTATAGTGTGCAGAGAGCTAAAGAGCGTCGTGTGTCTAGGAAGCGTCTAACTGATGAGATTATTTTTTTGAAGCGTAGATTTGCGAGAGGGGATGATGTGAGTGACATGATTAAGTTGAAAGAGAGTGAATTACAAAAGCTTATTGTGTGCGAGCAAGAGGGTGTGAAGGTACGGAGTAGAGCGAAGTTGATTGAAGAGGGTGAAAAAACTAGTAGATTTTTCTTTAGTCTTGTAAAAAGCCATGGTAAAGGGAATTGTATCGATGTTTTGAAGGATGAGAATGATGTGGAGAGAGATAGTCAAGTAGAGAAGAAAAAAATCATTGAAGAGTTTTATTGTAAATTGTTTTGTAAGGAAGATGTAGATGTTAATTGTCAAGATGTATTGTTGAGTAAAATATCTAAAGTTTTGTCTGAGGATGCTTGTGCTAGTTGTGAGGATTTGTTGTTAAAAGATGAGTTTGAATGTGCTATGGGGGGGATGGCGTTAGGGAAAACCCCTGGCGAAGATGGCTTATCTTTAGAATTTTTTAAGTGTTTTAAGGATCTCTTTGTTCCTTTGTTGTGTGACTTAGCTAATGAATGTTTTCGCGCTGATGAGTTGCCTGTTGAATGTGTGCGTGGTGTAGTGCGTCTGGTGTTCAAGAAAGGTGAGCGTGCGGATTTAAAAAATTGGCGTCCGATTTCTTTATTGAATTTAGATTATAAGATTATTGCGAGAGTTCTGAGTAATAGATTGAAGGGAGTTATGGAGGGTATTATTTGTGAAGATCAAACGTGTGGAGTGATAGGCAGGTCAATTACTGATAATTTAAATTTGACGAGAGATGTTTTGGATCATATTGAGCAGACTGATGAGTGTGGAGTGCTGGTGAGTTTAGATCAGGAGAAAGCTTTTGATAGGGTGGATAGAGTTTTTTTAGATAGAGTATTAGAGAAGTTTGGTTTTGGGGAATGTTTTAGGAAATGGATTAGAGTGCTATACAGAGGTGCGTGTGCGAGAGTGATATGTAATGGTGAATTGACGAAGAGTATTGAGTTGGAAAAAGGAATTAGACAAGGCTGCCCTCTGTCGCCAATGCTTTATGTGCTAGTGGCGGAGGTGCTTGCATGTAGCGTTAGAGCTGAAGATGGAATTCGAGGTTTTTTGGTTCCAGGATCAGGTGGTTTGTGCACAAACATATCACAGTATGCTGATGATACGTGTGCGATTTTGAGGGATACTGGATCTGTGAGTAAATTATTGGATGTTGTTGAGTTTTATGGTCGTGGGACCGGTGCACGGTTGAATAGAAAGAAATCAGAGGCGATGTGGGTGGGTAGTTGGAGAAGTAGACAGGAAAAACCTTTTGGATTGAAGTGGGTGGTGAAGATGAAAGTGTTGGGTGTTTGGTTTGGTGATAATGTAGAGGACGAGAATTGGGTTATAAAGTGTGTGAAATTAAAGAATGTTTTAGATCTGTGGAGTAGTCGGAGTTTGTCTATACGTGGTAGAGTGTTGATTGTCAAAGTGTTAGGATTGTCTAAGTTGGATTATTTGTCGAGAGTTTTGATTGTGCCAAATTGGGTTGTAGCTAGAGTAAATTCGTTGATTTGGAAGTTTGTATGGGGGGGTGGTGTTGAATTAGTGAAAAGGGGTTCTTGTTTATTGTCTGTATTGGAGGGGGGTCTGGGTATGGTGGATTTTGGGGTTAGAATACGAGCCTTGCGTGTAGTAAATGTTGTTAATAGTTTGAGTCGCGGTGAAGGGAAAATGTGGTGTTATATGCGGTATTTTGTAGGTAGTCGTGTTGCTGGGCTTCGTGATGAATGGAACGTACTTGTGAATAATTTAGTGCCAAATGCTGGTACTGTGACGTCTTATTATAGTAAAGTACTTGTGGATATTCGTGCTTTTGTTAATGATGTGAGTCCGGTGTTGAAGATTATGTATAATGTGATTGTTCGTGATGCTTTTGTAAGTCTAAGGTGTGTGCGCTATTGGGAAAGTGTCATAAGTGAAAGAATAGAGTGGAAGTGTGTGTGGCGTGATCTAAAGTTGTCTTTGTCTGAAAATATAATGAGTGAGTTGCGGTGGAGAATTGTTCAGAGAATTGTCAAAGTCAGAGTTAATCTTAGAGATTGGGGTTTTAATGTCGTGTCTGATCAATGTGCTGTATGTCAGGGAAGGGAGACTATTGAACATTGTTTTTTGTATTGCAATCGTGTTAAAAGAGCTTGGAGTTGGGTGGAAGGTATTGTGAGAAAATGGTGTAAGGATTTTGTTGTCAATGTAAAGTGTGTCTTTTTGGGTCTGTTTAATGTAGCTTTAAGCCGTAAGAAACTTGTGATGTTTGTAGTAGAAACGATGTTGAATGTTATATGGTTCTTTAGAAATAGGGCAACATTTCATAATAGTGTTGTCCAGTATCGTGATATTATACGTAAATGCCGTGCTGATATTGTGTTTCGTCTGAATGTAGAAAAGTTTCGTTTGAGTGTCAATGAATTTAAATCAGTTTGGTGTTGTGATGATGTGTTGTGCAATAGCCATGATTTAGAAATATTAGTATAAAAGAAAAGAATGGAAACTGAATGATCTTGAAGTACTAGCATAAAAGAAGGATTATGAATAAGTATATAGGATTATGAATAAGTACATAGGTATAATGAAAATTGAATGATTTAGAAATATTAGTATGAGAGAATGGATTATGAATAAGTATATAGAATAGGTTTCTGAATAAGTATAAGTGATAGTAAATTGAATTTATGGAGGAGGTTGGCTTTGAATAAAAATAAGAACTATGTTTAGAAATATTAGTATAAAAGAATGGATTATGAATAAGCATATAGAATAGGTTTCTGAATAAGTATAAGTGATAGTAAATTGAATTTATGGAGGAGGTTGGTCTGGAATAAAAAATAAGGTATAAGTGTAATAAATTGATTTAATGGAGGAGGCTGGTTTAGAATAAAAAATAAGGATGTAATAGAAGAATGTAATAGAAATAGAATGAAAATTGTAAATAGTAGTATGATTTTGTGAAGTTATGTGAAAGGTTTGAATTGTAAAATATAGGGCTTTTTAAGCCCGTTCTCTTATCTTTTTAAATAAAAGGTTATAAAAAAAAAAAAAAATCTGTTCTTATCAGCTTAATATCTGATACGCTGCTCATTGAGTAGCTCATATATTAAACTGATTTTTGGAACTGGGCTGTGGAAAAGAGGCTTGCCTCGTCCCAGCCACGGGTTGTCTCGGTATTGCACTACCTCCGTGTACGGCCCACTTCCTTCGGGAAGATTTTTCAACCTCAAAGAAAAACTAACTAACTAACTAACTAACTAGCTAGCTTTGTGCTTGCCCCCACAGAACAAGGCCAGGTTGACAGCTAATCCCACACGCTGCAAGTTCAGGATGCAGGAGAGGTGAGTAATGTGGCGGCTTGATCAAGCATACTTACCTGACGCGGGAGGTTCACTGTGATCATGAAGGCAGTCCTCTCAGGGTGAGGCCCTCTCATTGCACTTCGATTGGGTTGACCCCTGCGATTACCCCAAATGTGGGTAACTCGAGCGTATAATTTCTGGTAGTGGGGACCTGCGTTCGCGCTAGTCCCCGAACAACTTCAAACAAACAACTAACTAACTTGTTTGTTTGCTTGCTTGCTTGCTGCTAGCTACCTCCAACTTCAACGCTACCTTCAAGGTTTCCCCCTACCTACCTACCTTTCTGCAAACCCCAACTGCATGTGTAACCCTAGCTGGATATGTCATCCTAGCTTGTATCTTACCTTTAGCTTTCCACAAACCCTAGCGCAGATCGTAAACTTAGCTAGTATTTTACCTTTAGCTTTGCCCAAACCCTAGCGCAGATCGTAAACTTAGTGCGAATAGTAAACCCTAGCTAGTATTTTACCCTTAGCTTTCCA
Source organism: Anthopleura sola (assembly GCA_023349425.1). Classification (NCBI taxonomy): domain Eukaryota; kingdom Metazoa; phylum Cnidaria; class Anthozoa; order Actiniaria; family Actiniidae; genus Anthopleura; species Anthopleura sola. Next base: position 18,857 of record JALHLI010000247.1, read on the forward strand.
CAAACCCTAGCGCAGATCGTAAACCTAGTGTGAATCGTAACCAAACCTAGTGCGAATTCTAACCCTAGCTTTCCACAAACCCTAGAAAGTTAACCCTAACTAGTTCACTCGAACCCTAGAAAGTTAACCCTAACTGCGCTCAAACCCTAGTTCAATGCTAACCCTAGTTCAATGCTAACCCTAGCTCAATACTAACCCTAGGTCAATCTTAACCCTAACCTTCCTTACGATCTCAACCCTAACTCGATGCACAAACCCTCTAAACTGGCAACATCAAAGCCAAACTAACTGCTGCTTGCTAACCTTGATTTGCGATCCATGTCAGACTCGGCTGATAGTTCTTTATTGCTATTGAATCAACTATCCTTCAACTATTTGGGACTGTTTTTGATGTGTAGATGCATCAACTTGCACATGCTACTTCGTAACTAACAGTTGTTTCCTTATCTTTTCAGCTTTAGGCAGCTACAATCGAAAGAAAATGACCTTTCCAACGCGCCGTGGATGTGCGAGCCGTGGAACGCCAGACGTAAGTAATCGAACACTACGTCACAATCGTTTTTTAGCTAGAAGAACATTTGCGCGTGCATTGAATGGCGAAACTTTTACTGCTTGCAAACAGACTTGTATCATTGAGAAAAAGCCGACTTGTAACTGCAAAGCCATTCGAGTGCTTGTTGCCATTGAAACCATTACGAAGACGAGTCCTTTAATTCGATTAGCAGCCAGTTGAAAGAAGCCATTTGAATGTTGTTTGTTGAAACATGGCGTAGATCGTTTGTTATTAGTCAGTGAGTAGAGACGAAGATTTGGATTTGCACAGACTGTTAGCTAGTGATTGTGCTGAAGAAAAGTGTATAGGAATGAGTGACTTGATAGAGAAGATAGAGAGAGAAAGAAAAAGAAAGTCTACAGCACCAGGTATTCCCAGGCGGTCACCCATCCAAGTACTAACCTGGCCCTACCGGGCTTGACTTCGGTGATCGGACGAGAACCGGTTTTTTCCCGGTGGTATGGCCGTAGACGAAGAATATTGTTGCAGTTTAAAGCTTTTGTAGCCGTGTTTTTGGAGCAGTTAATTGGGTTGTTGCTGTTGTTGGGAGTGTTTGTGTGAAGAGGCTAGGGGTGGGGGGGACCCCTGTCGAAATTTTGCTTTGAGGGTTGTGTTTGCAGTGGGTTGGTTGAGTAGTGAGTAGTGAGTAGTGCGAGTGAGTGAGTAGGTAGTTGGGTAGAGTTGATAGAGTAGGTAGAGTAGGTAGGAAGCTGCCTATGGGTGTCGATCCCACATGGTTGGGAGTAGTATTGTTGAAGGGCTGGTGGAGGGTGGGAGGAATTGGTTTATCGCTTCTCGGCCTTTTGGCTAAGATCAAGTGTAGTATCTGTTCTTATCAGCTTAATATCTGATACGCTGCTCATTGAGTAGCTCATATATTAAACTGATTTTTGGAACTGGGCTGTGGAAAAGAGGCTTGCCTCGTCCCAGCCACGGGTTGTCTCGGTATTGCACTACCTCCGTGTACGGCCCACTTCCTTCGGGAAGATTTTTCAACCTCAAAGAAAAACTAACTAACTAACTAACTAACTAGCTAGCTTTGTGCTTGCCCCCACAGAACAAGGCCAGGTTGACAGCTAATCCCACACGCTGCAAGTTCAGGATGCAGGAGAGGTGAGTAATGTGGCGGCTTGATCAAGCATACTTACCTGACGCGGGAGGTTCACTGTGATCATGAAGGCAGTCCTCTCAGGGTGAGGCCCTCTCATTGCACTTCGATTGGGTTGACCCCTGCGATTACCCCAAATGTGGGTAACTCGAGCGTATAATTTCTGGTAGTGGGGACCTGCGTTCGCGCTAGTCCCCGAACAACTTCAAACAAACAACTAACTAACTTGTTTGTTTGCTTGCTTGCTTGCTGCTAGCTACCTCCAACTTCAACGCTACCTTCAAGGTTTCCCCCTACCTACCTACCTTTCTGCAAACCCCAACTGCATGTGTAACCCTAGCTGGATATGTCATCCTAGCTTGTATCTTACCTTTAGCTTTCCACAAACCCTAGCGCAGATCGTAAACTTAGCTAGTATTTTACCTTTAGCTTTGCCCAAACCCTAGCGCAGATCGTAAACTTAGTGCGAATAGTAAACCCTAGCTAGTATTTTACCCTTAGCTTTCCACAAACCCTAGCGCAGATCGTAAACCTAGTGTGAATCGTAACCAAACCTAGTGCGAATTCTAACCCTAGCTTTCCACAAACCCTAGAAAGTTAACCCTAACTAGTTCACTCGAACCCTAGAAAGTTAACCCTAACTGCGCTCAAACCCTAGTTCAATGCTAACCCTAGTTCAATGCTAACCCTAGCTCAATACTAACCCTAGGTCAATCTTAACCCTAACCTTCCTTACGATCTCAACCCTAACTCGATGCACAAACCCTCTAAACTGGCAACATCAAAGCCAAACTAACTGCTGCTTGCTAACCTTGATTTGCGATCCATGTCAGACTCGGCTGATAGTTCTTTATTGCTATTGAATCAACTATCCTTCAACTATTTGGGACTGTTTTTGATGTGTAGATGCATCAACTTGCACATGCTACTTCGTAACTAACAGTTGTTTCCTTATCTTTTCAGCTTTAGGCAGCTACAATCGAAAGAAAATGACCTTTCCAACGCGCCGTGGATGTGCGAGCCGTGGAACGCCAGACGTAAGTAATCGAACACTACGTCACAATCGTTTTTTAGCTAGAAGAACATTTGCGCGTGCATTGAATGGCGAAACTTTTACTGCTTGCAAACAGACTTGTATCATTGAGAAAAAGCCGACTTGTAACTGCAAAGCCATTCGAGTGCTTGTTGCCATTGAAACCATTACGAAGACGAGTCCTTTAATTCGATTAGCAGCCAGTTGAAAGAAGCCATTTGAATGTTGTTTGTTGAAACATGGCGTAGATCGTTTGTTATTAGTCAGTGAGTAGAGACGAAGATTTGGATTTGCACAGACTGTTAGCTAGTGATTGTGCTGAAGAAAAGTGTATAGGAATGAGTGACTTGATAGAGAAGATAGAGAGAGAAAGAAAAAGAAAGTCTACAGCACCAGGTATTCCCAGGCGGTCACCCATCCAAGTACTAACCTGGCCCTACCGGGCTTGACTTCGGTGATCGGACGAGAACCGGTTTTTTCCCGGTGGTATGGCCGTAGACGAAGAATATTGTTGCAGTTTAAAGCTTTTGTAGCCGTGTTTTTGGAGCAGTTAATTGGGTTGTTGCTGTTGTTGGGAGTGTTTGTGTGAAGAGGCTAGGGGTGGGGGGGACCCCTGTCGAAATTTTGCTTTGAGGGTTGTGTTTGCAGTGGGTTGGTTGAGTAGTGAGTAGTGAGTAGTGCGAGTGAGTGAGTAGGTAGTTGGGTAGAGTTGATAGAGTAGGTAGAGTAGGTAGGAAGCTGCCTATGGGTGTCGATCCCACATGGTTGGGAGTAGTATTGTTGAAGGGCTGGTGGAGGGTGGGAGGAATTGGTTTATCGCTTCTCGGCCTTTTGGCTAAGATCAAGTGTAGTATCTTTCCTGGAAGAAAACGCTTTGGTGGACCAGTCCTGAAGATTACAAGTGCAAGAGGATCATTGGCCGAATCAAGTATTTGTGAGTATATGATTCCAGAAGTACGTCTCAGAAGTATGGAACCGCGAAGATGTTTACCAGAAGAGGTTAGCCGCAAGATCGCAGTCTTGGCAGAAGCGGATCAGGACCCTGATTGGACTGTGACTGAATGGAAGACCGGTGCAAGAGTAGTGCTCGAATTCCACAAGAATAAGCCGAAGAGGAAAAGTGCAGCCAAGAAAGTACGAGACCTGAAGAGATTGGCAAAATTTATGCTAGAGAAGAAGGCTAATGAAGAAGAAATGGAATCTGAAGAGCAAGTAGATGAAACTAATGAAGAAGAAATGGATACGGAAGATGATGAGATAGAAAATGCGAGCGAGCAAGGTGATGATAAAGATGTGAGCGAGCAAGGTGATAAAGATGTGAGTGAGCAACGCGAATCAGCTGATGAGGAAAAAGATGATGATAAAGATGTGAGCGAGCAAGATATGAGCGAGCAAGATGATAAAGATGTGAGCGAGCCTAAAGAAGTAATAGATGTGGGATCTACAGAAAGCAGTGAAGAAAGCAGTAACAAAGAAAGTGAAGAAGATGGAGAACAACAAGAGAAAACAGAAAGTAGCGAAGAAAGTAGTGAGGATGATAAAGACGATGGTGAACAAAATAATGGAGAAGAAAAGGGAGACAGTGAAGAAGAACATGAAGAAGATAAAGATGGTGAAGAGAAAGAAGAAAGAAGCGATGAACC
>JALHLI010000248.1:0-23171 GCA_023349425.1 Anthopleura sola
AGGTTAGCAAGCAGCAGTTAGTTTGGCTTTGATGTTGCCAGTTTAGAGGGTTTGTGCATCGAGTTAGGGTTGAGATCGTAAGGAAGGTTAGGGTTAAGATTGACCTAGGGTTAGTATTGAGCTAGGGTTAGCATTGAACTAGGGTTAGCATTGAACTAGGGTTTGAGCGCAGTTAGGGTTAACTTTCTAGGGTTCGAGTGAACTAGTTAGGGTTAACTTTCTAGGGTTTGTGGAAAGCTAGGGTTAGAATTCGCACTAGGTTTGGTTACGATTCACACTAGGTTTACGATCTGCGCTAGGGTTTGTGGAAAGCTAAGGGTAAAATACTAGCTAGGGTTTACTATTCGCACTAAGTTTACGATCTGCGCTAGGGTTTGGGCAAAGCTAAAGGTAAAATACTAGCTAAGTTTACGATCTGCGCTAGGGTTTGTGGAAAGCTAAAGGTAAGATACAAGCTAGGATGACATATCCAGCTAGGGTTACACATGCAGTTGGGGTTTGCAGAAAGGTAGGTAGGTAGGGGGAAACCTTGAAGGTAGCGTTGAAGTTGGAGGTAGCTAGCAGCAAGCAAGCAAGCAAACAAACAAGTTAGTTAGTTGTTTGTTTGAAGTTGTTCGGGGACTAGCGCGAACGCAGGTCCCCACTACCAGAAATTATACGCTCGAGTTACCCACATTTGGGGTAATCGCAGGGGTCAACCCAATCGAAGTGCAATGAGAGGGCCTCACCCTGAGAGGACTGCCTTCATGATCACAGTGAACCTCCCGCGTCAGGTAAGTATGCTTGATCAAGCCGCCACATTACTCACCTCTCCTGCATCCTGAACTTGCAGCGTGTGGGATTAGCTGTCAACCTGGCCTTGTTCTGTGGGGGCAAGCACAAAGCTAGCTAGTTAGTTAGTTAGTTAGTTAGTTTTTCTTTGAGGTTGAAAAATCTTCCCGAAGGAAGTGGGCCGTACACGGAGGTAGTGCAATACCGAGACAACCCGTGGCTGGGACGAGGCAAGCCTCTTTTCCACAGCCCAGTTCCAAAAATCAGTTTAATATATGAGCTACTCAATGAGCAGCGTATCAGATATTAAGCTGATAAGAACAGATACTACACTTGATCTTAGCCAAAAGGCCGAGAAGCGATAAACCAATTCCTCCCACCCTCCACCAGCCCTTCAACAATACTACTCCCAACCATGTGGGATCGACACCCATAGGCAGCTTCCTACCTACTCTACCTACTCTATCAACTCTACCCAACTACCTACTCACTCACTCGCACTACTCACTACTCACTACTCAACCAACCCACTGCAAACACAACCCTCAAAGCAAAATTTCGACAGGGGTCCCCCCCACCCCTAGCCTCTTCACACAAACACTCCCAACAACAGCAACAACCCAATTAACTGCTCCAAAAACACGGCTACAAAAGCTTTAAACTGCAACAATATTCTTCGTCTACGGCCATACCACCGGGAAAAAACCGGTTCTCGTCCGATCACCGAAGTCAAGCCCGGTAGGGCCAGGTTAGTACTTGGATGGGTGACCGCCTGGGAATACCTGGTGCTGTAGACTTTCTTTTTCTTTCTCTCTCTATCTTCTCTATCAAGTCACTCATTCCTATACACTTTTCTTCAGCACAATCACTAGCTAACAGTCTGTGCAAATCCAAATCTTCGTCTCTACTCACTGACTAATAACAAACGATCTACGCCATGTTTCAACAAACAACATTCAAATGGCTTCTTTCAACTGGCTGCTAATCGAATTAAAGGACTCGTCTTCGTAATGGTTTCAATGGCAACAAGCACTCGAATGGCTTTGCAGTTACAAGTCGGCTTTTTCTCAATGATACAAGTCTGTTTGCAAGCAGTAAAAGTTTCGCCATTCAATGCACGCGCAAATGTTCTTCTAGCTAAAAAACGATTGTGACGTAGTGTTCGATTACTTACGTCTGGCGTTCCACGGCTCGCACATCCACGGCGCGTTGGAAAGGTCATTTTCTTTCGATTGTAGCTGCCTAAAGCTGAAAAGATAAGGAAACAACTGTTAGTTACGAAGTAGCATGTGCAAGTTGATGCATCTACACATCAAAAACAGTCCCAAATAGTTGAAGGATAGTTGATTCAATAGCAATAAAGAACTATCAGCCGAGTCTGACATGGATCGCAAATCAAGGTTAGCAAGCAGCAGTTAGTTTGGCTTTGATGTTGCCAGTTTAGAGGGTTTGTGCATCGAGTTAGGGTTGAGATCGTAAGGAAGGTTAGGGTTAAGATTGACCTAGGGTTAGTATTGAGCTAGGGTTAGCATTGAACTAGGGTTAGCATTGAACTAGGGTTTGAGCGCAGTTAGGGTTAACTTTCTAGGGTTCGAGTGAACTAGTTAGGGTTAACTTTCTAGGGTTTGTGGAAAGCTAGGGTTAGAATTCGCACTAGGTTTGGTTACGATTCACACTAGGTTTACGATCTGCGCTAGGGTTTGTGGAAAGCTAAGGGTAAAATACTAGCTAGGGTTTACTATTCGCACTAAGTTTACGATCTGCGCTAGGGTTTGGGCAAAGCTAAAGGTAAAATACTAGCTAAGTTTACGATCTGCGCTAGGGTTTGTGGAAAGCTAAAGGTAAGATACAAGCTAGGATGACATATCCAGCTAGGGTTACACATGCAGTTGGGGTTTGCAGAAAGGTAGGTAGGTAGGGGGAAACCTTGAAGGTAGCGTTGAAGTTGGAGGTAGCTAGCAGCAAGCAAGCAAGCAAACAAACAAGTTAGTTAGTTGTTTGTTTGAAGTTGTTCGGGGACTAGCGCGAACGCAGGTCCCCACTACCAGAAATTATACGCTCGAGTTACCCACATTTGGGGTAATCGCAGGGGTCAACCCAATCGAAGTGCAATGAGAGGGCCTCACCCTGAGAGGACTGCCTTCATGATCACAGTGAACCTCCCGCGTCAGGTAAGTATGCTTGATCAAGCCGCCACATTACTCACCTCTCCTGCATCCTGAACTTGCAGCGTGTGGGATTAGCTGTCAACCTGGCCTTGTTCTGTGGGGGCAAGCACAAAGCTAGCTAGTTAGTTAGTTAGTTAGTTAGTTTTTCTTTGAGGTTGAAAAATCTTCCCGAAGGAAGTGGGCCGTACACGGAGGTAGTGCAATACCGAGACAACCCGTGGCTGGGACGAGGCAAGCCTCTTTTCCACAGCCCAGTTCCAAAAATCAGTTTAATATATGAGCTACTCAATGAGCAGCGTATCAGATATTAAGCTGATAAGAACAGATACTACACTTGATCTTAGCCAAAAGGCCGAGAAGCGATAAACCAATTCCTCCCACCCTCCACCAGCCCTTCAACAATACTACTCCCAACCATGTGGGATCGACACCCATAGGCAGCTTCCTACCTACTCTACCTACTCTATCAACTCTACCCAACTACCTACTCACTCACTCGCACTACTCACTACTCACTACTCAACCAACCCACTGCAAACACAACCCTCAAAGCAAAATTTCGACAGGGGTCCCCCCCACCCCTAGCCTCTTCACACAAACACTCCCAACAACAGCAACAACCCAATTAACTGCTCCAAAAACACGGCTACAAAAGCTTTAAACTGCAACAATATTCTTCGTCTACGGCCATACCACCGGGAAAAAACCGGTTCTCGTCCGATCACCGAAGTCAAGCCCGGTAGGGCCAGGTTAGTACTTGGATGGGTGACCGCCTGGGAATACCTGGTGCTGTAGACTTTCTTTTTCTTTCTCTCTCTATCTTCTCTATCAAGTCACTCATTCCTATACACTTTTCTTCAGCACAATCACTAGCTAACAGTCTGTGCAAATCCAAATCTTCGTCTCTACTCACTGACTAATAACAAACGATCTACGCCATGTTTCAACAAACAACATTCAAATGGCTTCTTTCAACTGGCTGCTAATCGAATTAAAGGACTCGTCTTCGTAATGGTTTCAATGGCAACAAGCACTCGAATGGCTTTGCAGTTACAAGTCGGCTTTTTCTCAATGATACAAGTCTGTTTGCAAGCAGTAAAAGTTTCGCCATTCAATGCACGCGCAAATGTTCTTCTAGCTAAAAAACGATTGTGACGTAGTGTTCGATTACTTACGTCTGGCGTTCCACGGCTCGCACATCCACGGCGCGTTGGAAAGGTCATTTTCTTTCGATTGTAGCTGCCTAAAGCTGAAAAGATAAGGAAACAACTGTTAGTTACGAAGTAGCATGTGCAAGTTGATGCATCTACACATCAAAAACAGTCCCAAATAGTTGAAGGATAGTTGATTCAATAGCAATAAAGAACTATCAGCCGAGTCTGACATGGATCGCAAATCAAGGTTAGCAAGCAGCAGTTAGTTTGGCTTTGATGTTGCCAGTTTAGAGGGTTTGTGCATCGAGTTAGGGTTGAGATCGTAAGGAAGGTTAGGGTTAAGATTGACCTAGGGTTAGTATTGAGCTAGGGTTAGCATTGAACTAGGGTTAGCATTGAACTAGGGTTTGAGCGCAGTTAGGGTTAACTTTCTAGGGTTCGAGTGAACTAGTTAGGGTTAACTTTCTAGGGTTTGTGGAAAGCTAGGGTTAGAATTCGCACTAGGTTTGGTTACGATTCACACTAGGTTTACGATCTGCGCTAGGGTTTGTGGAAAGCTAAGGGTAAAATACTAGCTAGGGTTTACTATTCGCACTAAGTTTACGATCTGCGCTAGGGTTTGGGCAAAGCTAAAGGTAAAATACTAGCTAAGTTTACGATCTGCGCTAGGGTTTGTGGAAAGCTAAAGGTAAGATACAAGCTAGGATGACATATCCAGCTAGGGTTACACATGCAGTTGGGGTTTGCAGAAAGGTAGGTAGGTAGGGGGAAACCTTGAAGGTAGCGTTGAAGTTGGAGGTAGCTAGCAGCAAGCAAGCAAGCAAACAAACAAGTTAGTTAGTTGTTTGTTTGAAGTTGTTCGGGGACTAGCGCGAACGCAGGTCCCCACTACCAGAAATTATACGCTCGAGTTACCCACATTTGGGGTAATCGCAGGGGTCAACCCAATCGAAGTGCAATGAGAGGGCCTCACCCTGAGAGGACTGCCTTCATGATCACAGTGAACCTCCCGCGTCAGGTAAGTATGCTTGATCAAGCCGCCACATTACTCACCTCTCCTGCATCCTGAACTTGCAGCGTGTGGGATTAGCTGTCAACCTGGCCTTGTTCTGTGGGGGCAAGCACAAAGCTAGCTAGTTAGTTAGTTAGTTAGTTAGTTTTTCTTTGAGGTTGAAAAATCTTCCCGAAGGAAGTGGGCCGTACACGGAGGTAGTGCAATACCGAGACAACCCGTGGCTGGGACGAGGCAAGCCTCTTTTCCACAGCCCAGTTCCAAAAATCAGTTTAATATATGAGCTACTCAATGAGCAGCGTATCAGATATTAAGCTGATAAGAACAGATTTTTTTTTTTTTTTTTTTTTTTTTATAATCTTTTATTTAAAAAGATAAGAGAACGGGCTTAAAAAGCCCTATATTTTTACACACTTATATCAAATCCAATTACTATTTCACTATCATTATTATCATTTATCTCTATATCACTAGTTGTACTCATAATGTTCTATCTCCATGATCACCTATACCTGCTCTGACTTTATTCATATGCAAAGTATGAATCTCAGCAGCAATTGCACAATTCCGATACCATCGGTACAAAAATGTAGCATTCTTGTGGGCTTCTGGCTTATTACACTTATATATTACTTGATCACAGTCACTCACTGTGCATAAGACACATAATTTCAATTCTCTCTTTGTCCAAGGTTCACATGCTAAGGTTCCTGGAATACTATGTCGATAACTCTGGTTATAATGCGCCCGTTTTTTGAAAAAATCGATATCAATCTCATTCTTTCCCAGCTCAGATAATCGTTTATTAAACAGATAAGTCAAGTTCTTCAAAAGAAAGGGTTCGAACCAAAAATGGTTCTGTGCAAAAATTAAATGTTCTTCCATAGTTGTACTGAAATCTTCGTCAGGAATTGAAGCTTCTCCTTTTATTCTCTTCTTTTCCCTTACTGCTTCCATCCTTTTCAGGTCAGCTACAAATTCTTCTTTAGTTATCTTTTTACCATGCAGACGCGCAAATTTAGCAAAACTACGGTAGTTTTTATCGATTTCTTCTTCTTTTCTTTGATCTTCATCTTTGTCTTTCTTTTCATCCTTTTGATCTTCTTCTTTACTTCGATCTTCATCTTTGTCTTTCTTTTCATCCTTTTGATCTTCTTCTTTACTTCGATCTTCATCTTTGTCTTTCTTTTCATCCTTTTGATCTTCTTCTTTACTTCGATCTTCATCTTTGGCTTTCTTTTCATCCCTTATTCTCATTCGCTTCTCGAATTCAGCTCTATCCATCGCTTTCTTGCCTCGCGCACATAATCGTTTATTTAGTTCATTAAACAGCATGTCCATTTGATCTTCTTTATTTAGTTTACGAAACATCATTTCCTTTCGATCTTCATCTTTACTTCGATCTTCATCTTTGTCTTCTTTATCATTCTCACTTTGAGGTTCATCGCTTCTTTCTTCTTTCTCTTCACCATCTTTATCTTCTTCATGTTCTTCTTCACTGTCTCCCTTTTCTTCTCCATTATTTTGTTCACCATCGTCTTTATCATCCTCACTACTTTCTTCGCTACTTTCTGTTTTCTCTTGTTGTTCTCCATCTTCTTCACTTTCTTTGTTACTGCTTTCTTCACTGCTTTCTGTAGATCCCACATCTATTACTTCTTTAGGCTCGCTCACATCTTTATCATCTTGCTCGCTCATATCTTGCTCGCTCACATCTTTATCATCATCTTTTTCCTCATCAGCTGATTCGCGTTGCTCACTCACATCTTTATCACCTTGCTCGCTCACATCTTTATCATCACCTTGCTCGCTCGCATTTTCTATCTCATCATCTTCCGTATCCATTTCTTCTTCATTAGTTTCATCTACTTGCTCTTCAGATTCCATTTCTTCTTCATTAGCCTTCTTCTCTAGCATAAATTTTGCCAATCTCTTCAGGTCTCGTACTTTCTTGGCTGCACTTTTCCTCTTCGGCTTATTCTTGTGGAATTCGAGCACTACTCTTGCACCGGTCTTCCATTCAGTCACAGTCCAATCAGGGTCCTGATCCGCTTCTGCCAAGACTGCGATCTTGCGGCTAACCTCTTCTGGTAAACATCTTCGCGGTTCCATACTTCTGAGACGTACTTCTGGAATCATATACTCACAAATACTTGATTCGGCCAATGATCCTCTTGCACTTGTAATCTTCAGGACTGGTCCACCAAAGCGTTTTCTTCCAGGAAAGATACTACACTTGATCTTAGCCAAAAGGCCGAGAAGCGATAAACCAATTCCTCCCACCCTCCACCAGCCCTTCAACAATACTACTCCCAACCATGTGGGATCGACACCCATAGGCAGCTTCCTACCTACTCTACCTACTCTATCAACTCTACCCAACTACCTACTCACTCACTCGCACTACTCACTACTCACTACTCAACCAACCCACTGCAAACACAACCCTCAAAGCAAAATTTCGACAGGGGTCCCCCCCACCCCTAGCCTCTTCACACAAACACTCCCAACAACAGCAACAACCCAATTAACTGCTCCAAAAACACGGCTACAAAAGCTTTAAACTGCAACAATATTCTTCGTCTACGGCCATACCACCGGGAAAAAACCGGTTCTCGTCCGATCACCGAAGTCAAGCCCGGTAGGGCCAGGTTAGTACTTGGATGGGTGACCGCCTGGGAATACCTGGTGCTGTAGACTTTCTTTTTCTTTCTCTCTCTATCTTCTCTATCAAGTCACTCATTCCTATACACTTTTCTTCAGCACAATCACTAGCTAACAGTCTGTGCAAATCCAAATCTTCGTCTCTACTCACTGACTAATAACAAACGATCTACGCCATGTTTCAACAAACAACATTCAAATGGCTTCTTTCAACTGGCTGCTAATCGAATTAAAGGACTCGTCTTCGTAATGGTTTCAATGGCAACAAGCACTCGAATGGCTTTGCAGTTACAAGTCGGCTTTTTCTCAATGATACAAGTCTGTTTGCAAGCAGTAAAAGTTTCGCCATTCAATGCACGCGCAAATGTTCTTCTAGCTAAAAAACGATTGTGACGTAGTGTTCGATTACTTACGTCTGGCGTTCCACGGCTCGCACATCCACGGCGCGTTGGAAAGGTCATTTTCTTTCGATTGTAGCTGCCTAAAGCTGAAAAGATAAGGAAACAACTGTTAGTTACGAAGTAGCATGTGCAAGTTGATGCATCTACACATCAAAAACAGTCCCAAATAGTTGAAGGATAGTTGATTCAATAGCAATAAAGAACTATCAGCCGAGTCTGACATGGATCGCAAATCAAGGTTAGCAAGCAGCAGTTAGTTTGGCTTTGATGTTGCCAGTTTAGAGGGTTTGTGCATCGAGTTAGGGTTGAGATCGTAAGGAAGGTTAGGGTTAAGATTGACCTAGGGTTAGTATTGAGCTAGGGTTAGCATTGAACTAGGGTTAGCATTGAACTAGGGTTTGAGCGCAGTTAGGGTTAACTTTCTAGGGTTCGAGTGAACTAGTTAGGGTTAACTTTCTAGGGTTTGTGGAAAGCTAGGGTTAGAATTCGCACTAGGTTTGGTTACGATTCACACTAGGTTTACGATCTGCGCTAGGGTTTGTGGAAAGCTAAGGGTAAAATACTAGCTAGGGTTTACTATTCGCACTAAGTTTACGATCTGCGCTAGGGTTTGGGCAAAGCTAAAGGTAAAATACTAGCTAAGTTTACGATCTGCGCTAGGGTTTGTGGAAAGCTAAAGGTAAGATACAAGCTAGGATGACATATCCAGCTAGGGTTACACATGCAGTTGGGGTTTGCAGAAAGGTAGGTAGGTAGGGGGAAACCTTGAAGGTAGCGTTGAAGTTGGAGGTAGCTAGCAGCAAGCAAGCAAGCAAACAAACAAGTTAGTTAGTTGTTTGTTTGAAGTTGTTCGGGGACTAGCGCGAACGCAGGTCCCCACTACCAGAAATTATACGCTCGAGTTACCCACATTTGGGGTAATCGCAGGGGTCAACCCAATCGAAGTGCAATGAGAGGGCCTCACCCTGAGAGGACTGCCTTCATGATCACAGTGAACCTCCCGCGTCAGGTAAGTATGCTTGATCAAGCCGCCACATTACTCACCTCTCCTGCATCCTGAACTTGCAGCGTGTGGGATTAGCTGTCAACCTGGCCTTGTTCTGTGGGGGCAAGCACAAAGCTAGCTAGTTAGTTAGTTAGTTAGTTAGTTTTTCTTTGAGGTTGAAAAATCTTCCCGAAGGAAGTGGGCCGTACACGGAGGTAGTGCAATACCGAGACAACCCGTGGCTGGGACGAGGCAAGCCTCTTTTCCACAGCCCAGTTCCAAAAATCAGTTTAATATATGAGCTACTCAATGAGCAGCGTATCAGATATTAAGCTGATAAGAACAGATACTACACTTGATCTTAGCCAAAAGGCCGAGAAGCGATAAACCAATTCCTCCCACCCTCCACCAGCCCTTCAACAATACTACTCCCAACCATGTGGGATCGACACCCATAGGCAGCTTCCTACCTACTCTACCTACTCTATCAACTCTACCCAACTACCTACTCACTCACTCGCACTACTCACTACTCACTACTCAACCAACCCACTGCAAACACAACCCTCAAAGCAAAATTTCGACAGGGGTCCCCCCCACCCCTAGCCTCTTCACACAAACACTCCCAACAACAGCAACAACCCAATTAACTGCTCCAAAAACACGGCTACAAAAGCTTTAAACTGCAACAATATTCTTCGTCTACGGCCATACCACCGGGAAAAAACCGGTTCTCGTCCGATCACCGAAGTCAAGCCCGGTAGGGCCAGGTTAGTACTTGGATGGGTGACCGCCTGGGAATACCTGGTGCTGTAGACTTTCTTTTTCTTTCTCTCTCTATCTTCTCTATCAAGTCACTCATTCCTATACACTTTTCTTCAGCACAATCACTAGCTAACAGTCTGTGCAAATCCAAATCTTCGTCTCTACTCACTGACTAATAACAAACGATCTACGCCATGTTTCAACAAACAACATTCAAATGGCTTCTTTCAACTGGCTGCTAATCGAATTAAAGGACTCGTCTTCGTAATGGTTTCAATGGCAACAAGCACTCGAATGGCTTTGCAGTTACAAGTCGGCTTTTTCTCAATGATACAAGTCTGTTTGCAAGCAGTAAAAGTTTCGCCATTCAATGCACGCGCAAATGTTCTTCTAGCTAAAAAACGATTGTGACGTAGTGTTCGATTACTTACGTCTGGCGTTCCACGGCTCGCACATCCACGGCGCGTTGGAAAGGTCATTTTCTTTCGATTGTAGCTGCCTAAAGCTGAAAAGATAAGGAAACAACTGTTAGTTACGAAGTAGCATGTGCAAGTTGATGCATCTACACATCAAAAACAGTCCCAAATAGTTGAAGGATAGTTGATTCAATAGCAATAAAGAACTATCAGCCGAGTCTGACATGGATCGCAAATCAAGGTTAGCAAGCAGCAGTTAGTTTGGCTTTGATGTTGCCAGTTTAGAGGGTTTGTGCATCGAGTTAGGGTTGAGATCGTAAGGAAGGTTAGGGTTAAGATTGACCTAGGGTTAGTATTGAGCTAGGGTTAGCATTGAACTAGGGTTAGCATTGAACTAGGGTTTGAGCGCAGTTAGGGTTAACTTTCTAGGGTTCGAGTGAACTAGTTAGGGTTAACTTTCTAGGGTTTGTGGAAAGCTAGGGTTAGAATTCGCACTAGGTTTGGTTACGATTCACACTAGGTTTACGATCTGCGCTAGGGTTTGTGGAAAGCTAAGGGTAAAATACTAGCTAGGGTTTACTATTCGCACTAAGTTTACGATCTGCGCTAGGGTTTGGGCAAAGCTAAAGGTAAAATACTAGCTAAGTTTACGATCTGCGCTAGGGTTTGTGGAAAGCTAAAGGTAAGATACAAGCTAGGATGACATATCCAGCTAGGGTTACACATGCAGTTGGGGTTTGCAGAAAGGTAGGTAGGTAGGGGGAAACCTTGAAGGTAGCGTTGAAGTTGGAGGTAGCTAGCAGCAAGCAAGCAAGCAAACAAACAAGTTAGTTAGTTGTTTGTTTGAAGTTGTTCGGGGACTAGCGCGAACGCAGGTCCCCACTACCAGAAATTATACGCTCGAGTTACCCACATTTGGGGTAATCGCAGGGGTCAACCCAATCGAAGTGCAATGAGAGGGCCTCACCCTGAGAGGACTGCCTTCATGATCACAGTGAACCTCCCGCGTCAGGTAAGTATGCTTGATCAAGCCGCCACATTACTCACCTCTCCTGCATCCTGAACTTGCAGCGTGTGGGATTAGCTGTCAACCTGGCCTTGTTCTGTGGGGGCAAGCACAAAGCTAGCTAGTTAGTTAGTTAGTTAGTTAGTTTTTCTTTGAGGTTGAAAAATCTTCCCGAAGGAAGTGGGCCGTACACGGAGGTAGTGCAATACCGAGACAACCCGTGGCTGGGACGAGGCAAGCCTCTTTTCCACAGCCCAGTTCCAAAAATCAGTTTAATATATGAGCTACTCAATGAGCAGCGTATCAGATATTAAGCTGATAAGAACAGATTTTTTTTTTTTTTTATAACCTTTTATTTAAAAAGATAAGAGAACGGGCTTAAAAAGCCCTATATTTTACAATTCAAACCTTTCACATAACTTCACAAAATCATACTACTATTTACAATTTTCATTCTATTTCTATTACATTCTTCTATTACATCCTTATTTTTTATTCTAAACCAGCCTCCTCCATTAAATCAATTTATTACACTTATACCTTATTTTTTATTCCAGACCAACCTCCTCCATAAATTCAATTTACTATCACTTATACTTATTCAGAAACCTATTCTATATGCTTATTCATAATCCATTCTTTTATACTAATATTTCTAAACATAGTTCTTATTTTTATTCAAAGCCAACCTCCTCCATAAATTCAATTTACTATCACTTATACTTATTCAGAAACCTATTCTATATACTTATTCATAATCCATTCTCTCATACTAATATTTCTAAATCATTCAATTTTCATTATACCTATGTACTTATTCATAATCCTATATACTTATTCATAATCCTTCTTTTATGCTAGTACTTCAAGATCATTCAGTTTCCATTCTTTTCTTTTATACTAATATTTCTAAATCATGGCTATTGCACAACACATCATCACAACACCAAACTGATTTAAATTCATTGACACTCAAACGAAACTTTTCTACATTCAGACGAAACACAATATCAGCACGGCATTTACGTATAATATCACGATACTGGACAACACTATTATGAAATGTTGCCCTATTTCTAAAGAACCATATAACATTCAACATCGTTTCTACTACAAACATCACAAGTTTCTTACGGCTTAAAGCTACATTAAACAGACCCAAAAAGACACACTTTACATTGACAACAAAATCCTTACACCATTTTCTCACAATACCTTCCACCCAACTCCAAGCTCTTTTAACACGATTGCAATACAAAAAACAATGTTCAATAGTCTCCCTTCCCTGACATACAGCACATTGATCAGACACGACATTAAAACCCCAATCTCTAAGATTAACTCTGACTTTGACAATTCTCTGAACAATTCTCCACCGCAACTCACTCATTATATTTTCAGACAAAGACAACTTTAGATCACGCCACACACACTTCCACTCTATTCTTTCACTTATGACACTTTCCCAATAGCGCACACACCTTAGACTTACAAAAGCATCACGAACAATCACATTATACATAATCTTCAACACCGGACTCACATCATTAACAAAAGCACGAATATCCACAAGTACTTTACTATAATAAGACGTCACAGTACCAGCATTTGGCACTAAATTATTCACAAGTACGTTCCATTCATCACGAAGCCCAGCAACACGACTACCTACAAAATACCGCATATAACACCACATTTTCCCTTCACCGCGACTCAAACTATTAACAACATTTACTACACGCAAGGCTCGTATTCTAACCCCAAAATCCACCATACCCAGACCCCCCTCCAATACAGACAATAAACAAGAACCCCTTTTCACTAATTCAACACCACCCCCCCATACAAACTTCCAAATCAACGAATTTACTCTAGCTACAACCCAATTTGGCACAATCAAAACTCTCGACAAATAATCCAACTTAGACAATCCTAACACTTTGACAATCAACACTCTACCACGTATAGACAAACTCCGACTACTCCACAGATCTAAAACATTCTTTAATTTCACACACTTTATAACCCAATTCTCGTCCTCTACATTATCACCAAACCAAACACCCAACACTTTCATCTTCACCACCCACTTCAATCCAAAAGGTTTTTCCTGTCTACTTCTCCAACTACCCACCCACATCGCCTCTGATTTCTTTCTATTCAACCGTGCACCGGTCCCACGACCATAAAACTCAACAACATCCAATAATTTACTCACAGATCCAGTATCCCTCAAAATCGCACACGTATCATCAGCATACTGTGATATGTTTGTGCACAAACCACCTGATCCTGGAACCAAAAAACCTCGAATTCCATCTTCAGCTCTAACGCTACATGCAAGCACCTCCGCCACTAGCACATAAAGCATTGGCGACAGAGGGCAGCCTTGTCTAATTCCTTTTTCCAACTCAATACTCTTCGTCAATTCACCATTACATATCACTCTCGCACACGCACCTCTGTATAGCACTCTAATCCATTTCCTAAAACATTCCCCAAAACCAAACTTCTCTAATACTCTATCTAAAAAAACTCTATCCACCCTATCAAAAGCTTTCTCCTGATCTAAACTCACCAGCACTCCACACTCATCAGTCTGCTCAATATGATCCAAAACATCTCTCGTCAAATTTAAATTATCAGTAATTGACCTGCCTATCACTCCACACGTTTGATCTTCACAAATAATACCCTCCATAACTCCCTTCAATCTATTACTCAGAACTCTCGCAATAATCTTATAATCTAAATTCAATAAAGAAATCGGACGCCAATTTTTTAAATCCGCACGCTCACCTTTCTTGAACACCAGACGCACTACACCACGCACACATTCAACAGGCAACTCATCAGCGCGAAAACATTCATTAGCTAAGTCACACAACAAAGGAACAAAGAGATCCTTAAAACACTTAAAAAATTCTAAAGATAAGCCATCTTCGCCAGGGGTTTTCCCTAACGCCATCCCCCCCATAGCACATTCAAACTCATCTTTTAACAACAAATCCTCACAACTAGCACAAGCATCCTCAGACAAAACTTTAGATATTTTACTCAACAATACATCTTGACAATTAACATCTACATCTTCCTTACAAAACAATTTACAATAAAACTCTTCAATGATTTTTTTCTTCTCTACTTGACTATCTCTCTCCACATCATTCTCATCCTTCAAAACATCGATACAATTCCCTTTACCATGGCTTTTTACAAGACTAAAGAAAAATCTACTAGTTTTTTCACCCTCTTCAATCAACTTCGCTCTACTCCGTACCTTCACACCCTCTTGCTCGCACACAATAAGCTTTTGTAATTCACTCTCTTTCAACTTAATCATGTCACTCACATCATCCCCTCTCGCAAATCTACGCTTCAAAAAAATAATCTCATCAGTTAGACGCTTCCTAGACACACGACGCTCTTTAGCTCTCTGCACACTATACAATATACAATATTTCTTAATACGTTTCTTAAAGCCCACCCAAGACGCCCTCACTCCATTCTTTCTAACCGTCTCTATTTGTTTAATCAACCACACTCTACATTCTTTCACAAAACACTCATCCTTCAATACACTATTATTAAATTTCCAAAGACTCTTTCTATTCATACTCACACCACTCTGATTTAACACAAAACGCACTCCGTCATGATCAGACACACCTAAAGGTTCCACATAACAACTACCAAAAGACGCTAACAAATCACGGGAAACATAAAAACGATCTAACCTAGATCCAACTCCCTGACCCATCCACGTAAATAAGCGAACACCACGATGAAAATATACCCACAAATCAATTAAATCAAAGTCACTTACAACATTACTCAATTCCTTCGCACCACCTTTGTTTGCTCCCGTTACAGACGACGAATCACTATCCAACAAAACACAATTAAAATCACCTCCCAACACAACATACGAATTCGGGAACACATACTTATGCAAATCACGAAAGAAAACTTTACGAGCCGTAACATCTACAGGCGCATACACACAGACAAACGAATAGCGAATACCACCCCATTTAACCAGCAAACTCAGCACTCGACCCTCCGTATCCCTCACAACACTTAGCACATTCAAATCGACATTCTTATTGACAAAAATTCCCACCCCCGCACTTCTCTCCTCTCCAAAACTCCAAAAACAATTACCCTCCCATATTTTCCTGAATTTTTCAGCCTTACGAAGGTTACACACAAAACTTTCTTGTACAAAACAGACATCAAAGCGCTTCAAAACATTGGCAACAAAATTTCTACGATTATTAGACGCAACACCACGAACATTTATAGATACGACACTTAAACTAGCCATGAAATATCAAAAAAATATAAACTAATAACTACTTATCGCTTAGGGCGCTTTTCAGTGCTACTCGCATTTGCACTCCGCTTTCTTCCAGCGACAGTCCATTCCATATCACTCGAACCTTCATTGCTGTCCAGCGTGTTCAAAGCATCCGTAATTGCGTATCGTTCACCTGTAAAATCTAGCTCTGATCCTTCCTCAATGACATCAATTCGCTCAGAATCCTCTTCCTCACCAGTTGAAAGTTCTTTATGCTGAACAGGAATAGCTTCATGAACGGTGGATCCAATGGCTAAAAGACTACCCAGTCCGATTTCCTGTTCTTCATCAGACCCCACTTCATCAGACTCCTCACGTTCATCATCATTCAGCTTATTCCGGGCTTGGATACGTTTACAATGCCAATTGGTATGTCCGGTCTTATCACAATCAGAACAGTAAGGCAAGTTAGGGCAATCTCTTGAAAAGTGACCAGGTTGTTGACATTTAAAACACTTCCTGGGATCTTTAGGGCATTCTTTAGCAACATGTCCAGTCTCACTACATTTCCTACACGTGGGTTCTTGCCCAGCGTATGAAATCTGCACAGAATAATCTTCAATTGTGATGTAAGACGGGATTGCAACTTCAATTTGCATCATAACTGTTCTGATTCCACTCTCAATAGACGGATAATCATGGAGCGTGTTACGTGTTACGTTAACAACTTTTCCATACTGTCGAAGCTTGAAACTGACAATATCATCTGACACTTCAAAAGGCAGGTTGAAAATGACCACTTTCGTCGTGCGTACATAGGCTGGCAAGAGATTCACATTCCTTCCCTCGATCTGCACAACATCCATACCTCTCATTTTCTCCGCCTTTTCCAATTCTTTAAATGTCACCAGATATCCACTGTAATGTCTCTGCATACAGGCAATGTCATCAACGACAAAACCTACTGTCTCAGTCAAAAAAGACAAGACTGCCTCCACTCCTGATATATCTCCTTCGAATTTCACAGTGCACTCTCTGTCGACAACCATCTTCTGAATAAACGAAATCTAGAAAGATTGCCTGATACACAGGCAACCCAAAACTCTGACAAATAGGGGAACCGCTACTACACTGGATCTTAGCCAAAAGGCCGAGAAGCGATAAACCAATTCCTCCCACCCTCCACCAGCCCTTCAACAATACTACTCCCAACCATGTGGGATCGACACCCATAGGCAGCTTCCTACCTACTCTACCTACTCTATCAACTCTACCCAACTACCTACTCACTCACTCGCACTACTCACTACTCACTACTCAACCAACCCACTGCAAACACAACCCTCAAAGCAAAATTTCGACAGGGGTCCCCCCCACCCCTAGCCTCTTCACACAAACACTCCCAACAACAGCAACAACCCAATTAACTGCTCCAAAAACACGGCTACAAAAGCTTTAAACTGCAACAATATTCTTCGTCTACGGCCATACCACCGGGAAAAAACCGGTTCTCGTCCGATCACCGAAGTCAAGCCCGGTAGGGCCAGGTTAGTACTTGGATGGGTGACCGCCTGGGAATACCTGGTGCTGTAGACTTTCTTTTTCTTTCTCTCTCTATCTTCTCTATCAAGTCACTCATTCCTATACACTTTTCTTCAGCACAATCACTAGCTAACAGTCTGTGCAAATCCAAATCTTCGTCTCTACTCACTGACTAATAACAAACGATCTACGCCATGTTTCAACAAACAACATTCAAATGGCTTCTTTCAACTGGCTGCTAATCGAATTAAAGGACTCGTCTTCGTAATGGTTTCAATGGCAACAAGCACTCGAATGGCTTTGCAGTTACAAGTCGGCTTTTTCTCAATGATACAAGTCTGTTTGCAAGCAGTAAAAGTTTCGCCATTCAATGCACGCGCAAATGTTCTTCTAGCTAAAAAACGATTGTGACGTAGTGTTCGATTACTTACGTCTGGCGTTCCACGGCTCGCACATCCACGGCGCGTTGGAAAGGTCATTTTCTTTCGATTGTAGCTGCCTAAAGCTGAAAAGATAAGGAAACAACTGTTAGTTACGAAGTAGCATGTGCAAGTTGATGCATCTACACATCAAAAACAGTCCCAAATAGTTGAAGGATAGTTGATTCAATAGCAATAAAGAACTATCAGCCGAGTCTGACATGGATCGCAAATCAAGGTTAGCAAGCAGCAGTTAGTTTGGCTTTGATGTTGCCAGTTTAGAGGGTTTGTGCATCGAGTTAGGGTTGAGATCGTAAGGAAGGTTAGGGTTAAGATTGACCTAGGGTTAGTATTGAGCTAGGGTTAGCATTGAACTAGGGTTAGCATTGAACTAGGGTTTGAGCGCAGTTAGGGTTAACTTTCTAGGGTTCGAGTGAACTAGTTAGGGTTAACTTTCTAGGGTTTGTGGAAAGCTAGGGTTAGAATTCGCACTAGGTTTGGTTACGATTCACACTAGGTTTACGATCTGCGCTAGGGTTTGTGGAAAGCTAAGGGTAAAATACTAGCTAGGGTTTACTATTCGCACTAAGTTTACGATCTGCGCTAGGGTTTGGGCAAAGCTAAAGGTAAAATACTAGCTAAGTTTACGATCTGCGCTAGGGTTTGTGGAAAGCTAAAGGTAAGATACAAGCTAGGATGACATATCCAGCTAGGGTTACACATGCAGTTGGGGTTTGCAGAAAGGTAGGTAGGTAGGGGGAAACCTTGAAGGTAGCGTTGAAGTTGGAGGTAGCTAGCAGCAAGCAAGCAAGCAAACAAACAAGTTAGTTAGTTGTTTGTTTGAAGTTGTTCGGGGACTAGCGCGAACGCAGGTCCCCACTACCAGAAATTATACGCTCGAGTTACCCACATTTGGGGTAATCGCAGGGGTCAACCCAATCGAAGTGCAATGAGAGGGCCTCACCCTGAGAGGACTGCCTTCATGATCACAGTGAACCTCCCGCGTCAGGTAAGTTTTTTTGTTTTTTGCTCGTATACAGAAAGGGATTTCTGTTACGCCAAAACTGCAGGGTACACCTGGTACGCCAACTTCGCTGGGGTGCTGCCCCCCACCTGCAAATTACTAGTACAACATCACGTTGACACAAAGACAACTGGCATGACTCAAGAGAGAATCAACCAGCATCCCAACGGTGCCCAAAGTCTTTGACACCTACAACTCATGCCTATCAGACTACAAAAAAGGATAGCATGTCATGTCACCACTAGGCGGTGTAGTTACTCAGACTTACATAGACATAAAATGTGACAACATTCACACTGACACCACAAAACAATGGCTGATCAGACGACCAACAGCTCCATTTGCTCCCCATTTCCGTTCAAACTTGCGCCGACTTGCGTCAGACTTGCAACGTTTGAACGCAATGGGGAGGATGAAGCGAAGACGGCCTTGTATCGAGGCAATGGCAGTTGCCGCACAGGGTCTAATATCACGGAACCGGAAGTCGTTCCGTTGTAGCCAGATGGTGTGTTTGGCTACATGCACCATGTAGGTGTAGATGGGTGGGACACGTTCCTGTTGGGTGAACCCATACAGAACGCGGCGTTCAGTGAGGTCTGGAGCATCAGGTAGACCCCGGTGAATCACCGAGGACACCCAAGCCAGTGCACTCTGGGCAAGTGGACAGCCAAAGAAGAGATGGGAGATGTCCTCACGAGGATGACCGCAGAAACAAGTTGGATCCACGTTCCCCCAACCAAAGTCGGAGAGACGTGCCGCGGTGTAAATGACCCCGTGGGCGATCTTCCAGGCAAGATCAGTGACTTGCCTGTCAATCGCACAGCAGTGGACCTGTTGCCAGGCATCAGGCCACACTACATCGGGGTAGACGGGAGTGAACTTCGCTACGCAGTGCGGAGGGCGTCTGTTCTTCATGACCAGCAACTGATAAGCGCCTTTCACAGACAGCGATGTCAGAGTTGACGGGCTGTCTGACCGGTTGAAAAAAATGCCGGTTCTGCCAGTAACGACACCTCCATCGAGGGCGTTCCAGGCTTCCACGACATTCCGGTAGAAAGGCGGCAGCGTTGTATTGCGAGGCCGATAGGGATTTCGGAGGAAATCCCTCGGAAGCTCAGCAATATAATACTCGAAGAAGGCTTTCCACTTTGGGGACGAGGAGTCGAAGTACCTTCGAATCCATTGTCCATGGAATGCGGAAACCCTATGCCGGAAGCAAGGGAAACCGATTCCTCCCTCCGTGGTAGGCTGACAGACTGTAGCACGTGCAATCAATTCCTTCTTGTTGGACCACAAGAAGGAATGGATTGCCCGGTCAACCTCAACTGCAACCCATTCTGGCACCGGTAGCACTGACACAGTGTACCAGAGACCAGAAAGGCCCAGAGCGTTGACAACCAGGCTCTTTCCACGGAAAGAGAGCTGTCGCTGACGCCACGAGTCCAAGACCTTGGTCAAGGATTCGATTCTGGGGCGGAAGTTGGATTCTTCCAGATTGTCTGGACCAAGAAAAGTACCCAAAACAGGAAGGGAAGTAGAAGACCAACGAAGCTGGACAGGAGGATCAGTACGGTGGCGCCACGGACCAAGCCACAAGCCCTTGGACTTTGCAGCATTGATTCGTGCACCAGATGCTTTCTCGTACTGGGCATAGATCTCAAAGCTGGCGACCACAGCGTCATCTGTAGTACAGACGATCGTTGTGTCATCGGCATACTGAGAGATCACTGCTTGACGACTAGGATCGGAGGGTAGGGATACCCCCTTAATCCTATCGCAAGCACGGATGTTGCATGCCAACACCTCGGCTGTCAGCACGTACAGGAGCGCACTCAATGGACATCCCTGTCGGACCCCTCGAGAGAGGTCAAAAAAGTCAGAGATGTAACCATTGACAACTACGGCGCTCGAGACCCCGGTGTAAAAAAGGCGTACCCACCCACAAAAAGAAGGCCCAAACCCCATGGAGGAAAGAGTGCGGTGCATGAAGCCCCAATCAACTCGATCAAAAGCCTTTTCTTGGTCCAGAGAGAGAATACTCAAAGGTATATCTCCAACTGTTGCATAATGAATAATGTCTCTCAGCAGAGAGACATTATTCCCAATGAAACGGCCAGGAATACCGCAGGTTTGATCTTCCGCCACAACGCTACCTATGACTTTAAGAAGACGACCAGCGATACATCTGGTCGCAATCTTGTAGTCGACATTAAGGAGCGATATGGGGCGCCAGTTCTTCATTTCCAGAGTATCATCTCTCTTATGAATAAGGGTGATGATACCTCTGCGCTGCGAGATAGAAAGTTGCTGGTTAGCGAAGCCGCAGTTCAAGACGTTTACAAGGTCCTGGCCGACCAGCGGCCAGAAACCTATGTAAAACTCCATGGGGAGACCATCAAGGCCTGGGGTCTTGCCCCGAGCCATCCCCTTGAGGGCCTCGTAGGCATCACTCAAGGTCAATGGTCCCTCACAGGAAGCAGCTTCGGCCTCCGAGAGCTTGGACTCCAGGTTCGAGAACATGTCGTTCTGGACCTGAGAATCCACATCAGACGCAGTGAAGAGATTTTGGTAAAAATCTCTCCACGTCGCCAAGATGTCGAGCATGTCACGAGTGACCTGCCCATCGGGTTTGCGGACAGCAGAGATCCGCTGTCTACTCCCCCTGCTCTTCTCGAGACGCATGAAGTAAGAGGACGAAGTTTCGCCCTCTTCTACCCAACGCGCACGCGCACGGACCTGAGCAGCGCGAGCTGCATCTAGGTCAAATGCTCGAAGTTCACTCTCCAACTGTTTCATGCGAGTGAGGACTGATGTCCGACCCAGTTCGAATTGGGACCGGAGAGAGGCCAGCTCGTCCAATAAGGACTGACGCTCAGAGCGCCTTTTACAAGCACGTGCCTTGCAATATTTCATGGTGGCGTCCCGAATCTTACACTTGCCCAGGTCCCACCACATCGAGAGAGAGTCGTAATCGTCGCGACGATTCTGCCATTGCCCCCACAAGGCCTCTATGAGAAGATGGTATTCCTTCTCTTCTAAGATAGAGGTGTTGAGTTTCCAGAAGGAAGGTCCCGGTGAGATGGTATCCGGGACATGGAAACTCAGAACAACAGCGGAGTGATCAGAATATGGGCAGGGCAAGATGTTAGCCCCACTCATCTCATGAGCCCACTGCCTAGGAAAGAGTATGAGATCGATTCTCGATGAAAGAGAGCCATCTGGTTTCGTCCACGTGTAGTTCCGATCTTGAGGATGAAGATGTCTCCACCCATCAAGACAGTCAGCTTCACTCATCAAGTGTCTGATTGCATCAGAGCTCTCGGAGTATGAGCTAAGAGGGTTCGATCCTCTGCGATCTACACGACGGTCCAAGACAGAGTTGAAGTCTCCCGCAAGCATCACAGGGATGCCTGGGTCGACCGCATCAGTGACCTTGGTGAAAAAGGAATCCCTATCAGGATTGCGATTAGGGGCGTACAAGGAGACGACCCTAAACACAGTGTCCTGATAGGAAAACTCTGCTTGCACCCACCGACCAACATCATCTCTCCAAAGCCGGGTGACCTGGAGAGAAGAGCGGTAAAGAATGGCCACCCCGCGGGAACGATTTGTTCCCGGGGATGAGACACATTCATAGCCGGCGGAACGAAACCAGTCCGACATTTCGTCTGCAGAGACTGCATGAGTCTCTTGCAGACAGACAATGTCGTGACAGTGGTGCTGCAACCACTGTCGGAAGGCATCTCTTTTAACGTCCTGGCGCAGGCCGCAGACGTTAAGACTACTGATCACTACCGCCATTGGAAGGATTAGGATTTAGAGACCGGTGAACGGTCTCTATACGCCTTCTTCCCCTTGCGGGGTGGGGGTGTAGGAGGCGGCGAGTCTTGTTCGTCCCTCTGAGAGTGGTTGTCTCTACGCAGCCTATTAGGTCGATCAGCCGCAATGACCGGCATGCGGTGCACGCCCTTGCGCGCACCTTGCGTCTGTGACCTAGTAGACTGGCTTGGTTGGGAATCAAAAAGCGACTGCGAAAAGTCAAATGCCGGGGGGTCCAATGATTGCGAGGGACCCAGGGATTCACCGCTGTCCACAAGGGCCCCGACAACCGTCCGGCCGCCAGAAGCCGGTTCACCCCCCAGGGAAACCCCCGCTAGCTGGGAGTCGCTGACACTGAGGGCTATAGAAGGGGGAGGGGTCGTTATTACCCCCAAGGTGGAATCCCCCAAGGAACACTGGATGGTTTGATCCGAAGGGATGCCCGCCAATGTAGAGTCCCCATCTGTAAAAGGGGACGAGCCAGTATTTTGAGTCCTCGGTGAATAGGACAGAGACCCGCTGGGGTTTGTGTTGGTATCCCCCGTATAACAAGGCACCTGCTGCCCAGTTGCCGAGGAGACCTGGGACTCGCAATCCGACATCGCCAAAATGGCAGTGTCAGGATTGTAGTCCTCATCATCCTCGGAGAGTGAAGCGTCAGCGCACTCCTTATCAAGGTGCGCACTGGGCGATCCACTCTCCGGCAATGTACTGGAGACAAGTCT
>JALHLI010000249.1:0-22358 GCA_023349425.1 Anthopleura sola
TGCAGGAGAGGTGAGTAATGTGGCGGCTTGATCAAGCATACTTACCTGACGCGGGAGGTTCACTGTGATCATGAAGGCAGTCCTCTCAGGGTGAGGCCCTCTCATTGCACTTCGATTGGGTTGACCCCTGCGATTACCCCAAATGTGGGTAACTCGAGCGTATAATTTCTGGTAGTGGGGACCTGCGTTCGCGCTAGTCCCCGAACAACTTCAAACAAACAACTAACTAACTTGTTTGTTTGCTTGCTTGCTTGCTGCTAGCTACCTCCAACTTCAACGCTACCTTCAAGGTTTCCCCCTACCTACCTACCTTTCTGCAAACCCCAACTGCATGTGTAACCCTAGCTGGATATGTCATCCTAGCTTGTATCTTACCTTTAGCTTTCCACAAACCCTAGCGCAGATCGTAAACTTAGCTAGTATTTTACCTTTAGCTTTGCCCAAACCCTAGCGCAGATCGTAAACTTAGTGCGAATAGTAAACCCTAGCTAGTATTTTACCCTTAGCTTTCCACAAACCCTAGCGCAGATCGTAAACCTAGTGTGAATCGTAACCAAACCTAGTGCGAATTCTAACCCTAGCTTTCCACAAACCCTAGAAAGTTAACCCTAACTAGTTCACTCGAACCCTAGAAAGTTAACCCTAACTGCGCTCAAACCCTAGTTCAATGCTAACCCTAGTTCAATGCTAACCCTAGCTCAATACTAACCCTAGGTCAATCTTAACCCTAACCTTCCTTACGATCTCAACCCTAACTCGATGCACAAACCCTCTAAACTGGCAACATCAAAGCCAAACTAACTGCTGCTTGCTAACCTTGATTTGCGATCCATGTCAGACTCGGCTGATAGTTCTTTATTGCTATTGAATCAACTATCCTTCAACTATTTGGGACTGTTTTTGATGTGTAGATGCATCAACTTGCACATGCTACTTCGTAACTAACAGTTGTTTCCTTATCTTTTCAGCTTTAGGCAGCTACAATCGAAAGAAAATGACCTTTCCAACGCGCCGTGGATGTGCGAGCCGTGGAACGCCAGACGTAAGTAATCGAACACTACGTCACAATCGTTTTTTAGCTAGAAGAACATTTGCGCGTGCATTGAATGGCGAAACTTTTACTGCTTGCAAACAGACTTGTATCATTGAGAAAAAGCCGACTTGTAACTGCAAAGCCATTCGAGTGCTTGTTGCCATTGAAACCATTACGAAGACGAGTCCTTTAATTCGATTAGCAGCCAGTTGAAAGAAGCCATTTGAATGTTGTTTGTTGAAACATGGCGTAGATCGTTTGTTATTAGTCAGTGAGTAGAGACGAAGATTTGGATTTGCACAGACTGTTAGCTAGTGATTGTGCTGAAGAAAAGTGTATAGGAATGAGTGACTTGATAGAGAAGATAGAGAGAGAAAGAAAAAGAAAGTCTACAGCACCAGGTATTCCCAGGCGGTCACCCATCCAAGTACTAACCTGGCCCTACCGGGCTTGACTTCGGTGATCGGACGAGAACCGGTTTTTTCCCGGTGGTATGGCCGTAGACGAAGAATATTGTTGCAGTTTAAAGCTTTTGTAGCCGTGTTTTTGGAGCAGTTAATTGGGTTGTTGCTGTTGTTGGGAGTGTTTGTGTGAAGAGGCTAGGGGTGGGGGGGACCCCTGTCGAAATTTTGCTTTGAGGGTTGTGTTTGCAGTGGGTTGGTTGAGTAGTGAGTAGTGAGTAGTGCGAGTGAGTGAGTAGGTAGTTGGGTAGAGTTGATAGAGTAGGTAGAGTAGGTAGGAAGCTGCCTATGGGTGTCGATCCCACATGGTTGGGAGTAGTATTGTTGAAGGGCTGGTGGAGGGTGGGAGGAATTGGTTTATCGCTTCTCGGCCTTTTGGCTAAGATCAAGTGTAGTATCTGTTCTTATCAGCTTAATATCTGATACGCTGCTCATTGAGTAGCTCATATATTAAACTGATTTTTGGAACTGGGCTGTGGAAAAGAGGCTTGCCTCGTCCCAGCCACGGGTTGTCTCGGTATTGCACTACCTCCGTGTACGGCCCACTTCCTTCGGGAAGATTTTTCAACCTCAAAGAAAAACTAACTAACTAACTAACTAACTAGCTAGCTTTGTGCTTGCCCCCACAGAACAAGGCCAGGTTGACAGCTAATCCCACACGCTGCAAGTTCAGGATGCAGGAGAGGTGAGTAATGTGGCGGCTTGATCAAGCATACTTACCTGACGCGGGAGATTTACTTGGGTAAAACTCTGTCCAAGTGGGTAAGAATCGGGCTTCCTGTGGTGGCTAGCCTTTCTGCTCTTCTGGAGTGTGACGTTCTTCTCCGTGTGGGATCCTTTTTTTGAGTAAGTGTTCAGTGTATTCTTTTTCTCTTGTTTTGTGCTCGAGCTCGTTTTTCGAGCTTTTTTTGCCCGTTTTTTGCTATTTTTTTTTCTTGTTTTTTGTGTGTGTTTTTTCGCACTGTGACGGTTTCCCAACATGGGAGACCGTCCCAGTTATGCAAATGTTACGGCCAGTACTGGACCGTCTCCTGGCGCGAGCATCGGTGCTCGCGCTGGTTTGATGACGCGTACTGGTTACGCAAATTTGCAAACAAAACCGATCAGACGGCCAAACACCGTCACCATCTTTATTCCTCGAGAATTCTCGAGGAAGTACGGTAAGGATGTTAAGCAGAAGGTGATCGGCGCCGTTACTGACGTCGTCTCCTCTGCTTACATCAAATGTATTCAGCCTGTTGGCTCTGAGGTGCGGGTCACCTTTTCGAGCCAACAGTACAAGGATACGCTACTACACGAGGGACTCAGTGTAGGAGGTTTGTCTCTCCCCATACGGGAGGCGGAGGTGAATCGCACCTTTGTGCATATTCACCGCCTGCCGTATGAGGTTCCGGATGACGACCTAGTTTCACTTCTAGACTACTACGGCAAGGTAGTGGAGGTGAAACGGGTCGTCGACAATATGGTCAGGGGGTGCGAGACTGGTTCTCGCACCGCAAAAATCGAGCTGCGGGAGCATATGCCGCGTCTTTTGCGCTTGCGGGGATTCTGGTTCACCGCTTTCTACAAGGGCCAACCGGACTACTGCACCGGTTGTCGGAAGACGGGGCACGTCCTGCGGAATTGCCCGCTGGTGGGGAAGTGCTGGACCTGTGGGGCTGAGGGACACTTTGCCCGGGATTGCCCATCAAAATCCCCCATTAATACCAATGCCTCTGCGAGCCATGAGGAGTCCTCAGACAATGAGGCCTCACAGCATAGTGATAGTGGCAATAACACACCGCCACCAAAAAGGCCAAGAGGCCTCGAGACGCCGTCGAGGGGTGGACCCCCGTCAGGGCCCCTGCCCGGGAGGGGGGTAGAGAGTACACAGGCTACCCCTCCCCTCCCAAGGAGACTTGTCTCCAGTACATTGCCGGAGAGTGGATCGCCCAGTGCGCACCTTGATAAGGAGTGCGCTGACGCTTCACTCTCCGAGGATGATGAGGACTACAATCCTGACACTGCCATTTTGGCGATGTCGGATTGCGAGTCCCAGGTCTCCTCGGCAACTGGGCAGCAGGTGCCTTGTTATACGGGGGATACCAACACAAACCCCAGCGGGTCTCTGTCCTATTCACCGAGGACTCAAAATACTGGCTCGTCCCCTTTTACAGATGGGGACTCTACATTGGCGGGCATCCCTTCGGATCAAACCATCCAGTGTTCCTTGGGGGATTCCACCTTGGGGGTAATAACGACCCCTCCCCCTTCTATAGCCCTCAGTGTCAGCGACTCCCAGCTAGCGGGGGTTTCCCTGGGGGGTGAACCGGCTTCTGGCGGCCGGACGGTTGTCGGGGCCCTTGTGGACAGCGGTGAATCCCTGGGTCCCTCGCAATCATTGGACCCCCCGGCATTTGACTTTTCGCAGTCGCTTTTTGATTCCCAACCAAGCCAGTCTACTAGGTCACAGACGCAAGGTGCGCGCAAGGGCGTGCACCGCATGCCGGTCATTGCGGCTGATCGACCTAATAGGCTGCGTAGAGACAACCACTCTCAGAGGGACGAACAAGACTCGCCGCCTCCTACACCCCCACCCCGCAAGGGGAAGAAGGCGTATAGAGACCGTTCACCGGTCTCTAAATCCTAATCCTTCCAATGGCGGTAGTGATCAGTAGTCTTAACGTCTGCGGCCTGCGCCAGGACGTTAAAAGAGATGCCTTCCGACAGTGGTTGCAGCACCACTGTCACGACATTGTCTGTCTGCAAGAGACTCATGCAGTCTCTGCAGACGAAATGTCGGACTGGTTTCGTTCCGCCGGCTATGAATGTGTCTCATCCCCGGGAACAAATCGTTCCCGCGGGGTGGCCATTCTTTACCGCTCTTCTCTCCAGGTCACCCGGCTTTGGAGAGATGATGTTGGTCGGTGGGTGCAAGCAGAGTTTTCCTATCAGGACACTGTGTTTAGGGTCGTCTCCTTGTACGCCCCTAATCGCAATCCTGATAGGGATTCCTTTTTCACCAAGGTCACTGATGCGGTCGACCCAGGCATCCCTGTGATGCTTGCGGGAGACTTCAACTCTGTCTTGGACCGTCGTGTAGATCGCAGAGGATCGAACCCTCTTAGCTCATACTCCGAGAGCTCTGATGCAATCAGACACTTGATGAGTGAAGCTGACTGTCTTGATGGGTGGAGACATCTTCATCCTCAAGATCGGAACTACACGTGGACGAAACCAGATGGCTCTCTTTCATCGAGAATCGATCTCATACTCTTTCCTAGGCAGTGGGCTCATGAGATGAGTGGGGCTAACATCTTGCCCTGCCCATATTCTGATCACTCCGCTGTTGTTCTGAGTTTCCATGTCCCGGATACCATCTCACCGGGACCTTCCTTCTGGAAACTCAACACCTCTATCTTAGAAGAGAAGGAATACCATCTTCTCATAGAGGCCTTGTGGGGGCAATGGCAGAATCGTCGCGACGATTACGACTCTCTCTCGATGTGGTGGGACCTGGGCAAGTGTAAGATTCGGGACGCCACCATGAAATATTGCAAGGCACGTGCTTGTAAAAGGCGCTCTGAGCGTCAGTCCTTATTGGACGAGCTGGCCTCTCTCCGGTCCCAATTCGAACTGGGTCGGACATCAGTCCTCACTCGCATGAAACAGTTGGAGAGTGAACTTCGAGCATTTGACCTAGATGCAGCTCGCGCTGCTCAGGTCCGTGCGCGTGCGCGTTGGGTAGAAGAGGGCGAAACTTCGTCCTCTTACTTCATGCGTCTCGAGAAGAGCAGGGGGAGTAGACAGCGGATCTCTGCTGTCCGCAAACCCGATGGGCAGGTCACTCGTGACATGCTCGACATCTTGGCGACGTGGAGAGATTTTTACCAAAATCTCTTCACTGCGTCTGATGTGGATTCTCAGGTCCAGAACGACATGTTCTCGAACCTGGAGTCCAAGCTCTCGGAGGCCGAAGCTGCTTCCTGTGAGGGACCATTGACCTTGAGTGATGCCTACGAGGCCCTCAAGGGGATGGCTCGGGGCAAGACCCCAGGCCTTGATGGTCTCCCCATGGAGTTTTACATAGGTTTCTGGCCGCTGGTCGGCCAGGACCTTGTAAACGTCTTGAACTGCGGCTTCGCTAACCAGCAACTTTCTATCTCGCAGCGCAGAGGTATCATCACCCTTATTCATAAGAGAGATGATACTCTGGAAATGAAGAACTGGCGCCCCATATCGCTCCTTAATGTCGACTACAAGATTGCGACCAGATGTATCGCTGGTCGTCTTCTTAAAGTCATAGGTAGCGTTGTGGCGGAAGATCAAACCTGCGGTATTCCTGGCCGTTTCATTGGGAATAATGTCTCTCTGCTGAGAGACATTATTCATTATGCAACAGTTGGAGATATACCTTTGAGTATTCTCTCTCTGGACCAAGAAAAGGCTTTTGATCGAGTTGATTGGGGCTTCATGCACCGCACTCTTTCCTCCATGGGGTTTGGGCCTTCTTTTTGTGGGTGGGTACGCCTTTTTTACACCGGGGTCTCGAGCGCCGTAGTTGTCAATGGTTACATCTCTGACTTTTTTGACCTCTCTCGAGGGGTCCGACAGGGATGTCCATTGAGTGCGCTCCTGTACGTGCTGACAGCCGAGGTGTTGGCATGCAACATCCGTGCTTGCGATAGGATTAAGGGGGTATCCCTACCCTCCGATCCTAGTCGTCAAGCAGTGATCTCTCAGTATGCCGATGACACAACGATCGTCTGTACTACAGATGACGCTGTGGTCGCCAGCTTTGAGATCTATGCCCAGTACGAGAAAGCATCTGGTGCACGAATCAATGCTGCAAAGTCCAAGGGCTTGTGGCTTGGTCCGTGGCGCCACCGTACTGATCCTCCTGTCCAGCTTCGTTGGTCTTCTACTTCCCTTCCTGTTTTGGGTACTTTTCTTGGTCCAGACAATCTGGAAGAATCCAACTTCCGCCCCAGAATCGAATCCTTGACCAAGGTCTTGGACTCGTGGCGTCAGCGACAGCTCTCTTTCCGTGGAAAGAGCCTGGTTGTCAACGCTCTGGGCCTTTCTGGTCTCTGGTACACTGTGTCAGTGCTACCGGTGCCAGAATGGGTTGCAGTTGAGGTTGACCGGGCAATCCATTCCTTCTTGTGGTCCAACAAGAAGGAATTGATTGCACGTGCTACAGTCTGTCAGCCTACCACGGAGGGAGGAATCGGTTTCCCTTGCTTCCGGCATAGGGTTTCCGCATTCCATGGACAATGGATTCGAAGGTACTTCGACTCCTCGTCCCCAAAGTGGAAAGCCTTCTTCGAGTATTATATTGCTGAGCTTCCGAGGGATTTCCTCCGAAATCCCTATCGGCCTCGCAATACAACGCTGCCGCCTTTCTACCGGAATGTCGTGGAAGCCTGGAACGCCCTCGATGGAGGTGTCGTTACTGGCAGAACCGGCATTTTTTTCAACCGGTCAGACAGCCCGTCAACTCTGACATCGCTGTCTGTGAAAGGCGCTTATCAGTTGCTGGTCATGAAGAACAGACGCCCTCCGCACTGCGTAGCGAAGTTCACTCCCGTCTACCCCGATGTAGTGTGGCCTGATGCCTGGCAACAGGTCCACTGCTGTGCGATTGACAGGCAAGTCACTGATCTTGCCTGGAAGATCGCCCACGGGGTCATTTACACCGCGGCACGTCTCTCCGACTTTGGTTGGGGGAACGTGGATCCAACTTGTTTCTGCGGTCATCCTCGTGAGGACATCTCCCATCTCTTCTTTGGCTGTCCACTTGCCCAGAGTGCACTGGCTTGGGTGTCCTCGGTGATTCACCGGGGTCTACCTGATGCTCCAGACCTCACTGAACGCCGCGTTCTGTATGGGTTCACCCAACAGGAACGTGTCCCACCCATCTACACCTACATGGTGCATGTAGCCAAACACACCATCTGGCTACAACGGAACGACTTCCGGTTCCGTGATATTAGACCCTGTGCGGCAACTGCCATTGCCTCGATACAAGGCCGTCTTCGCTTCATCCTCCCCATTGCGTTCAAACGTTGCAAGTCTGACGCAAGTCGGCGCAAGTTTGAACGGAAATGGGGAGCAAATGGAGCTGTTGGTCGTCTGATCAGCCATTGTTTTGTGGTGTCAGTGTGAATGTTGTCACATTTTATGTCTATGTAAGTCTGAGTAACTACACCGCCTAGTGGTGACATGACATGCTATCCTTTTTTGTAGTCTGATAGGCATGAGTTGTAGGTGTCAAAGACTTTGGGCACCGTTGGGATGCTGGTTGATTCTCTCTTGAGTCATGCCAGTTGTCTTTGTGTCAACGTGATGTTGTACTAGTAATTTGCAGGTGGGGGGCAGCACCCCAGCGAAGTTGGCGTACCAGGTGTACCCTGCAGTTTTGGCGTAACAGAAATCCCTTTCTGTATACGAGCAAAAAACAAAAAAACTTACCTGACGCGGGAGGTTCACTGTGATCATGAAGGCAGTCCTCTCAGGGTGAGGCCCTCTCATTGCACTTCGATTGGGTTGACCCCTGCGATTACCCCAAATGTGGGTAACTCGAGCGTATAATTTCTGGTAGTGGGGACCTGCGTTCGCGCTAGTCCCCGAACAACTTCAAACAAACAACTAACTAACTTGTTTGTTTGCTTGCTTGCTTGCTGCTAGCTACCTCCAACTTCAACGCTACCTTCAAGGTTTCCCCCTACCTACCTACCTTTCTGCAAACCCCAACTGCATGTGTAACCCTAGCTGGATATGTCATCCTAGCTTGTATCTTACCTTTAGCTTTCCACAAACCCTAGCGCAGATCGTAAACTTAGCTAGTATTTTACCTTTAGCTTTGCCCAAACCCTAGCGCAGATCGTAAACTTAGTGCGAATAGTAAACCCTAGCTAGTATTTTACCCTTAGCTTTCCACAAACCCTAGCGCAGATCGTAAACCTAGTGTGAATCGTAACCAAACCTAGTGCGAATTCTAACCCTAGCTTTCCACAAACCCTAGAAAGTTAACCCTAACTAGTTCACTCGAACCCTAGAAAGTTAACCCTAACTGCGCTCAAACCCTAGTTCAATGCTAACCCTAGTTCAATGCTAACCCTAGCTCAATACTAACCCTAGGTCAATCTTAACCCTAACCTTCCTTACGATCTCAACCCTAACTCGATGCACAAACCCTCTAAACTGGCAACATCAAAGCCAAACTAACTGCTGCTTGCTAACCTTGATTTGCGATCCATGTCAGACTCGGCTGATAGTTCTTTATTGCTATTGAATCAACTATCCTTCAACTATTTGGGACTGTTTTTGATGTGTAGATGCATCAACTTGCACATGCTACTTCGTAACTAACAGTTGTTTCCTTATCTTTTCAGCTTTAGGCAGCTACAATCGAAAGAAAATGACCTTTCCAACGCGCCGTGGATGTGCGAGCCGTGGAACGCCAGACGTAAGTAATCGAACACTACGTCACAATCGTTTTTTAGCTAGAAGAACATTTGCGCGTGCATTGAATGGCGAAACTTTTACTGCTTGCAAACAGACTTGTATCATTGAGAAAAAGCCGACTTGTAACTGCAAAGCCATTCGAGTGCTTGTTGCCATTGAAACCATTACGAAGACGAGTCCTTTAATTCGATTAGCAGCCAGTTGAAAGAAGCCATTTGAATGTTGTTTGTTGAAACATGGCGTAGATCGTTTGTTATTAGTCAGTGAGTAGAGACGAAGATTTGGATTTGCACAGACTGTTAGCTAGTGATTGTGCTGAAGAAAAGTGTATAGGAATGAGTGACTTGATAGAGAAGATAGAGAGAGAAAGAAAAAGAAAGTCTACAGCACCAGGTATTCCCAGGCGGTCACCCATCCAAGTACTAACCTGGCCCTACCGGGCTTGACTTCGGTGATCGGACGAGAACCGGTTTTTTCCCGGTGGTATGGCCGTAGACGAAGAATATTGTTGCAGTTTAAAGCTTTTGTAGCCGTGTTTTTGGAGCAGTTAATTGGGTTGTTGCTGTTGTTGGGAGTGTTTGTGTGAAGAGGCTAGGGGTGGGGGGGACCCCTGTCGAAATTTTGCTTTGAGGGTTGTGTTTGCAGTGGGTTGGTTGAGTAGTGAGTAGTGAGTAGTGCGAGTGAGTGAGTAGGTAGTTGGGTAGAGTTGATAGAGTAGGTAGAGTAGGTAGGAAGCTGCCTATGGGTGTCGATCCCACATGGTTGGGAGTAGTATTGTTGAAGGGCTGGTGGAGGGTGGGAGGAATTGGTTTATCGCTTCTCGGCCTTTTGGCTAAGATCCAGTGTAGTAGCGGTTCCCCTATTTGTCAGAGTTTTGGGTTGCCTGTGTATCAGGCAATCTTTCTAGATTTCGTTTATTCAGAAGATGGTTGTCGACAGAGAGTGCACTGTGAAATTCGAAGGAGATATATCAGGAGTGGAGGCAGTCTTGTCTTTTTTGACTGAGACAGTAGGTTTTGTCGTTGATGACATTGCCTGTATGCAGAGACATTACAGTGGATATCTGGTGACATTTAAAGAATTGGAAAAGGCGGAGAAAATGAGAGGTATGGATGTTGTGCAGATCGAGGGAAGGAATGTGAATCTCTTGCCAGCCTATGTACGCACGACGAAAGTGGTCATTTTCAACCTGCCTTTTGAAGTGTCAGATGATATTGTCAGTTTCAAGCTTCGACAGTATGGAAAAGTTGTTAACGTAACACGTAACACGCTCCATGATTATCCGTCTATTGAGAGTGGAATCAGAACAGTTATGATGCAAATTGAAGTTGCAATCCCGTCTTACATCACAATTGAAGATTATTCTGTGCAGATTTCATACGCTGGGCAAGAACCCACGTGTAGGAAATGTAGTGAGACTGGACATGTTGCTAAAGAATGCCCTAAAGATCCCAGGAAGTGTTTTAAATGTCAACAACCTGGTCACTTTTCAAGAGATTGCCCTAACTTGCCTTACTGTTCTGATTGTGATAAGACCGGACATACCAATTGGCATTGTAAACGTATCCAAGCCCGGAATAAGCTGAATGATGATGAACGTGAGGAGTCTGATGAAGTGGGGTCTGATGAAGAACAGGAAATCGGACTGGGTAGTCTTTTAGCCATTGGATCCACCGTTCATGAAGCTATTCCTGTTCAGCATAAAGAACTTTCAACTGGTGAGGAAGAGGATTCTGAGCGAATTGATGTCATTGAGGAAGGATCAGAGCTAGATTTTACAGGTGAACGATACGCAATTACGGATGCTTTGAACACGCTGGACAGCAATGAAGGTTCGAGTGATATGGAATGGACTGTCGCTGGAAGAAAGCGGAGTGCAAATGCGAGTAGCACTGAAAAGCGCCCTAAGCGATAAGTAGTTATTAGTTTATATTTTTTTGATATTTCATGGCTAGTTTAAGTGTCGTATCTATAAATGTTCGTGGTGTTGCGTCTAATAATCGTAGAAATTTTGTTGCCAATGTTTTGAAGCGCTTTGATGTCTGTTTTGTACAAGAAAGTTTTGTGTGTAACCTTCGTAAGGCTGAAAAATTCAGGAAAATATGGGAGGGTAATTGTTTTTGGAGTTTTGGAGAGGAGAGAAGTGCGGGGGTGGGAATTTTTGTCAATAAGAATGTCGATTTGAATGTGCTAAGTGTTGTGAGGGATACGGAGGGTCGAGTGCTGAGTTTGCTGGTTAAATGGGGTGGTATTCGCTATTCGTTTGTCTGTGTGTATGCGCCTGTAGATGTTACGGCTCGTAAAGTTTTCTTTCGTGATTTGCATAAGTATGTGTTCCCGAATTCGTATGTTGTGTTGGGAGGTGATTTTAATTGTGTTTTGTTGGATAGTGATTCGTCGTCTGTAACGGGAGCAAACAAAGGTGGTGCGAAGGAATTGAGTAATGTTGTAAGTGACTTTGATTTAATTGATTTGTGGGTATATTTTCATCGTGGTGTTCGCTTATTTACGTGGATGGGTCAGGGAGTTGGATCTAGGTTAGATCGTTTTTATGTTTCCCGTGATTTGTTAGCGTCTTTTGGTAGTTGTTATGTGGAACCTTTAGGTGTGTCTGATCATGACGGAGTGCGTTTTGTGTTAAATCAGAGTGGTGTGAGTATGAATAGAAAGAGTCTTTGGAAATTTAATAATAGTGTATTGAAGGATGAGTGTTTTGTGAAAGAATGTAGAGTGTGGTTGATTAAACAAATAGAGACGGTTAGAAAGAATGGAGTGAGGGCGTCTTGGGTGGGCTTTAAGAAACGTATTAAGAAATATTGTATATTGTATAGTGTGCAGAGAGCTAAAGAGCGTCGTGTGTCTAGGAAGCGTCTAACTGATGAGATTATTTTTTTGAAGCGTAGATTTGCGAGAGGGGATGATGTGAGTGACATGATTAAGTTGAAAGAGAGTGAATTACAAAAGCTTATTGTGTGCGAGCAAGAGGGTGTGAAGGTACGGAGTAGAGCGAAGTTGATTGAAGAGGGTGAAAAAACTAGTAGATTTTTCTTTAGTCTTGTAAAAAGCCATGGTAAAGGGAATTGTATCGATGTTTTGAAGGATGAGAATGATGTGGAGAGAGATAGTCAAGTAGAGAAGAAAAAAATCATTGAAGAGTTTTATTGTAAATTGTTTTGTAAGGAAGATGTAGATGTTAATTGTCAAGATGTATTGTTGAGTAAAATATCTAAAGTTTTGTCTGAGGATGCTTGTGCTAGTTGTGAGGATTTGTTGTTAAAAGATGAGTTTGAATGTGCTATGGGGGGGATGGCGTTAGGGAAAACCCCTGGCGAAGATGGCTTATCTTTAGAATTTTTTAAGTGTTTTAAGGATCTCTTTGTTCCTTTGTTGTGTGACTTAGCTAATGAATGTTTTCGCGCTGATGAGTTGCCTGTTGAATGTGTGCGTGGTGTAGTGCGTCTGGTGTTCAAGAAAGGTGAGCGTGCGGATTTAAAAAATTGGCGTCCGATTTCTTTATTGAATTTAGATTATAAGATTATTGCGAGAGTTCTGAGTAATAGATTGAAGGGAGTTATGGAGGGTATTATTTGTGAAGATCAAACGTGTGGAGTGATAGGCAGGTCAATTACTGATAATTTAAATTTGACGAGAGATGTTTTGGATCATATTGAGCAGACTGATGAGTGTGGAGTGCTGGTGAGTTTAGATCAGGAGAAAGCTTTTGATAGGGTGGATAGAGTTTTTTTAGATAGAGTATTAGAGAAGTTTGGTTTTGGGGAATGTTTTAGGAAATGGATTAGAGTGCTATACAGAGGTGCGTGTGCGAGAGTGATATGTAATGGTGAATTGACGAAGAGTATTGAGTTGGAAAAAGGAATTAGACAAGGCTGCCCTCTGTCGCCAATGCTTTATGTGCTAGTGGCGGAGGTGCTTGCATGTAGCGTTAGAGCTGAAGATGGAATTCGAGGTTTTTTGGTTCCAGGATCAGGTGGTTTGTGCACAAACATATCACAGTATGCTGATGATACGTGTGCGATTTTGAGGGATACTGGATCTGTGAGTAAATTATTGGATGTTGTTGAGTTTTATGGTCGTGGGACCGGTGCACGGTTGAATAGAAAGAAATCAGAGGCGATGTGGGTGGGTAGTTGGAGAAGTAGACAGGAAAAACCTTTTGGATTGAAGTGGGTGGTGAAGATGAAAGTGTTGGGTGTTTGGTTTGGTGATAATGTAGAGGACGAGAATTGGGTTATAAAGTGTGTGAAATTAAAGAATGTTTTAGATCTGTGGAGTAGTCGGAGTTTGTCTATACGTGGTAGAGTGTTGATTGTCAAAGTGTTAGGATTGTCTAAGTTGGATTATTTGTCGAGAGTTTTGATTGTGCCAAATTGGGTTGTAGCTAGAGTAAATTCGTTGATTTGGAAGTTTGTATGGGGGGGTGGTGTTGAATTAGTGAAAAGGGGTTCTTGTTTATTGTCTGTATTGGAGGG
The DNA here is from genome assembly GCA_023349425.1 of Anthopleura sola. Taxonomy (NCBI): domain Eukaryota; kingdom Metazoa; phylum Cnidaria; class Anthozoa; order Actiniaria; family Actiniidae; genus Anthopleura; species Anthopleura sola. The sequence continues at coordinate 13,434 of JALHLI010000249.1, forward strand.
GGGTCTGGGTATGGTGGATTTTGGGGTTAGAATACGAGCCTTGCGTGTAGTAAATGTTGTTAATAGTTTGAGTCGCGGTGAAGGGAAAATGTGGTGTTATATGCGGTATTTTGTAGGTAGTCGTGTTGCTGGGCTTCGTGATGAATGGAACGTACTTGTGAATAATTTAGTGCCAAATGCTGGTACTGTGACGTCTTATTATAGTAAAGTACTTGTGGATATTCGTGCTTTTGTTAATGATGTGAGTCCGGTGTTGAAGATTATGTATAATGTGATTGTTCGTGATGCTTTTGTAAGTCTAAGGTGTGTGCGCTATTGGGAAAGTGTCATAAGTGAAAGAATAGAGTGGAAGTGTGTGTGGCGTGATCTAAAGTTGTCTTTGTCTGAAAATATAATGAGTGAGTTGCGGTGGAGAATTGTTCAGAGAATTGTCAAAGTCAGAGTTAATCTTAGAGATTGGGGTTTTAATGTCGTGTCTGATCAATGTGCTGTATGTCAGGGAAGGGAGACTATTGAACATTGTTTTTTGTATTGCAATCGTGTTAAAAGAGCTTGGAGTTGGGTGGAAGGTATTGTGAGAAAATGGTGTAAGGATTTTGTTGTCAATGTAAAGTGTGTCTTTTTGGGTCTGTTTAATGTAGCTTTAAGCCGTAAGAAACTTGTGATGTTTGTAGTAGAAACGATGTTGAATGTTATATGGTTCTTTAGAAATAGGGCAACATTTCATAATAGTGTTGTCCAGTATCGTGATATTATACGTAAATGCCGTGCTGATATTGTGTTTCGTCTGAATGTAGAAAAGTTTCGTTTGAGTGTCAATGAATTTAAATCAGTTTGGTGTTGTGATGATGTGTTGTGCAATAGCCATGATTTAGAAATATTAGTATAAAAGAAAAGAATGGAAACTGAATGATCTTGAAGTACTAGCATAAAAGAAGGATTATGAATAAGTATATAGGATTATGAATAAGTACATAGGTATAATGAAAATTGAATGATTTAGAAATATTAGTATGAGAGAATGGATTATGAATAAGTATATAGAATAGGTTTCTGAATAAGTATAAGTGATAGTAAATTGAATTTATGGAGGAGGTTGGCTTTGAATAAAAATAAGAACTATGTTTAGAAATATTAGTATAAAAGAATGGATTATGAATAAGCATATAGAATAGGTTTCTGAATAAGTATAAGTGATAGTAAATTGAATTTATGGAGGAGGTTGGTCTGGAATAAAAAATAAGGTATAAGTGTAATAAATTGATTTAATGGAGGAGGCTGGTTTAGAATAAAAAATAAGGATGTAATAGAAGAATGTAATAGAAATAGAATGAAAATTGTAAATAGTAGTATGATTTTGTGAAGTTATGTGAAAGGTTTGAATTGTAAAATATAGGGCTTTTTAAGCCCGTTCTCTTATCTTTTTAAATAAAAGGTTATAAAAAAAAAAAAAAATCTGTTCTTATCAGCTTAATATCTGATACGCTGCTCATTGAGTAGCTCATATATTAAACTGATTTTTGGAACTGGGCTGTGGAAAAGAGGCTTGCCTCGTCCCAGCCACGGGTTGTCTCGGTATTGCACTACCTCCGTGTACGGCCCACTTCCTTCGGGAAGATTTTTCAACCTCAAAGAAAAACTAACTAACTAACTAACTAACTAGCTAGCTTTGTGCTTGCCCCCACAGAACAAGGCCAGGTTGACAGCTAATCCCACACGCTGCAAGTTCAGGATGCAGGAGAGGTGAGTAATGTGGCGGCTTGATCAAGCATACTTACCTGACGCGGGAGGTTCACTGTGATCATGAAGGCAGTCCTCTCAGGGTGAGGCCCTCTCATTGCACTTCGATTGGGTTGACCCCTGCGATTACCCCAAATGTGGGTAACTCGAGCGTATAATTTCTGGTAGTGGGGACCTGCGTTCGCGCTAGTCCCCGAACAACTTCAAACAAACAACTAACTAACTTGTTTGTTTGCTTGCTTGCTTGCTGCTAGCTACCTCCAACTTCAACGCTACCTTCAAGGTTTCCCCCTACCTACCTACCTTTCTGCAAACCCCAACTGCATGTGTAACCCTAGCTGGATATGTCATCCTAGCTTGTATCTTACCTTTAGCTTTCCACAAACCCTAGCGCAGATCGTAAACTTAGCTAGTATTTTACCTTTAGCTTTGCCCAAACCCTAGCGCAGATCGTAAACTTAGTGCGAATAGTAAACCCTAGCTAGTATTTTACCCTTAGCTTTCCACAAACCCTAGCGCAGATCGTAAACCTAGTGTGAATCGTAACCAAACCTAGTGCGAATTCTAACCCTAGCTTTCCACAAACCCTAGAAAGTTAACCCTAACTAGTTCACTCGAACCCTAGAAAGTTAACCCTAACTGCGCTCAAACCCTAGTTCAATGCTAACCCTAGTTCAATGCTAACCCTAGCTCAATACTAACCCTAGGTCAATCTTAACCCTAACCTTCCTTACGATCTCAACCCTAACTCGATGCACAAACCCTCTAAACTGGCAACATCAAAGCCAAACTAACTGCTGCTTGCTAACCTTGATTTGCGATCCATGTCAGACTCGGCTGATAGTTCTTTATTGCTATTGAATCAACTATCCTTCAACTATTTGGGACTGTTTTTGATGTGTAGATGCATCAACTTGCACATGCTACTTCGTAACTAACAGTTGTTTCCTTATCTTTTCAGCTTTAGGCAGCTACAATCGAAAGAAAATGACCTTTCCAACGCGCCGTGGATGTGCGAGCCGTGGAACGCCAGACGTAAGTAATCGAACACTACGTCACAATCGTTTTTTAGCTAGAAGAACATTTGCGCGTGCATTGAATGGCGAAACTTTTACTGCTTGCAAACAGACTTGTATCATTGAGAAAAAGCCGACTTGTAACTGCAAAGCCATTCGAGTGCTTGTTGCCATTGAAACCATTACGAAGACGAGTCCTTTAATTCGATTAGCAGCCAGTTGAAAGAAGCCATTTGAATGTTGTTTGTTGAAACATGGCGTAGATCGTTTGTTATTAGTCAGTGAGTAGAGACGAAGATTTGGATTTGCACAGACTGTTAGCTAGTGATTGTGCTGAAGAAAAGTGTATAGGAATGAGTGACTTGATAGAGAAGATAGAGAGAGAAAGAAAAAGAAAGTCTACAGCACCAGGTATTCCCAGGCGGTCACCCATCCAAGTACTAACCTGGCCCTACCGGGCTTGACTTCGGTGATCGGACGAGAACCGGTTTTTTCCCGGTGGTATGGCCGTAGACGAAGAATATTGTTGCAGTTTAAAGCTTTTGTAGCCGTGTTTTTGGAGCAGTTAATTGGGTTGTTGCTGTTGTTGGGAGTGTTTGTGTGAAGAGGCTAGGGGTGGGGGGGACCCCTGTCGAAATTTTGCTTTGAGGGTTGTGTTTGCAGTGGGTTGGTTGAGTAGTGAGTAGTGAGTAGTGCGAGTGAGTGAGTAGGTAGTTGGGTAGAGTTGATAGAGTAGGTAGAGTAGGTAGGAAGCTGCCTATGGGTGTCGATCCCACATGGTTGGGAGTAGTATTGTTGAAGGGCTGGTGGAGGGTGGGAGGAATTGGTTTATCGCTTCTCGGCCTTTTGGCTAAGATCAAGTGTAGTATCTGTTCTTATCAGCTTAATATCTGATACGCTGCTCATTGAGTAGCTCATATATTAAACTGATTTTTGGAACTGGGCTGTGGAAAAGAGGCTTGCCTCGTCCCAGCCACGGGTTGTCTCGGTATTGCACTACCTCCGTGTACGGCCCACTTCCTTCGGGAAGATTTTTCAACCTCAAAGAAAAACTAACTAACTAACTAACTAACTAGCTAGCTTTGTGCTTGCCCCCACAGAACAAGGCCAGGTTGACAGCTAATCCCACACGCTGCAAGTTCAGGATGCAGGAGAGGTGAGTAATGTGGCGGCTTGATCAAGCATACTTACCTGACGCGGGAGGTTCACTGTGATCATGAAGGCAGTCCTCTCAGGGTGAGGCCCTCTCATTGCACTTCGATTGGGTTGACCCCTGCGATTACCCCAAATGTGGGTAACTCGAGCGTATAATTTCTGGTAGTGGGGACCTGCGTTCGCGCTAGTCCCCGAACAACTTCAAACAAACAACTAACTAACTTGTTTGTTTGCTTGCTTGCTTGCTGCTAGCTACCTCCAACTTCAACGCTACCTTCAAGGTTTCCCCCTACCTACCTACCTTTCTGCAAACCCCAACTGCATGTGTAACCCTAGCTGGATATGTCATCCTAGCTTGTATCTTACCTTTAGCTTTCCACAAACCCTAGCGCAGATCGTAAACTTAGCTAGTATTTTACCTTTAGCTTTGCCCAAACCCTAGCGCAGATCGTAAACTTAGTGCGAATAGTAAACCCTAGCTAGTATTTTACCCTTAGCTTTCCACAAACCCTAGCGCAGATCGTAAACCTAGTGTGAATCGTAACCAAACCTAGTGCGAATTCTAACCCTAGCTTTCCACAAACCCTAGAAAGTTAACCCTAACTAGTTCACTCGAACCCTAGAAAGTTAACCCTAACTGCGCTCAAACCCTAGTTCAATGCTAACCCTAGTTCAATGCTAACCCTAGCTCAATACTAACCCTAGGTCAATCTTAACCCTAACCTTCCTTACGATCTCAACCCTAACTCGATGCACAAACCCTCTAAACTGGCAACATCAAAGCCAAACTAACTGCTGCTTGCTAACCTTGATTTGCGATCCATGTCAGACTCGGCTGATAGTTCTTTATTGCTATTGAATCAACTATCCTTCAACTATTTGGGACTGTTTTTGATGTGTAGATGCATCAACTTGCACATGCTACTTCGTAACTAACAGTTGTTTCCTTATCTTTTCAGCTTTAGGCAGCTACAATCGAAAGAAAATGACCTTTCCAACGCGCCGTGGATGTGCGAGCCGTGGAACGCCAGACGTAAGTAATCGAACACTACGTCACAATCGTTTTTTAGCTAGAAGAACATTTGCGCGTGCATTGAATGGCGAAACTTTTACTGCTTGCAAACAGACTTGTATCATTGAGAAAAAGCCGACTTGTAACTGCAAAGCCATTCGAGTGCTTGTTGCCATTGAAACCATTACGAAGACGAGTCCTTTAATTCGATTAGCAGCCAGTTGAAAGAAGCCATTTGAATGTTGTTTGTTGAAACATGGCGTAGATCGTTTGTTATTAGTCAGTGAGTAGAGACGAAGATTTGGATTTGCACAGACTGTTAGCTAGTGATTGTGCTGAAGAAAAGTGTATAGGAATGAGTGACTTGATAGAGAAGATAGAGAGAGAAAGAAAAAGAAAGTCTACAGCACCAGGTATTCCCAGGCGGTCACCCATCCAAGTACTAACCTGGCCCTACCGGGCTTGACTTCGGTGATCGGACGAGAACCGGTTTTTTCCCGGTGGTATGGCCGTAGACGAAGAATATTGTTGCAGTTTAAAGCTTTTGTAGCCGTGTTTTTGGAGCAGTTAATTGGGTTGTTGCTGTTGTTGGGAGTGTTTGTGTGAAGAGGCTAGGGGTGGGGGGGACCCCTGTCGAAATTTTGCTTTGAGGGTTGTGTTTGCAGTGGGTTGGTTGAGTAGTGAGTAGTGAGTAGTGCGAGTGAGTGAGTAGGTAGTTGGGTAGAGTTGATAGAGTAGGTAGAGTAGGTAGGAAGCTGCCTATGGGTGTCGATCCCACATGGTTGGGAGTAGTATTGTTGAAGGGCTGGTGGAGGGTGGGAGGAATTGGTTTATCGCTTCTCGGCCTTTTGGCTAAGATCAAGTGTAGTATCTTTCCTGGAAGAAAACGCTTTGGTGGACCAGTCCTGAAGATTACAAGTGCAAGAGGATCATTGGCCGAATCAAGTATTTGTGAGTATATGATTCCAGAAGTACGTCTCAGAAGTATGGAACCGCGAAGATGTTTACCAGAAGAGGTTAGCCGCAAGATCGCAGTCTTGGCAGAAGCGGATCAGGACCCTGATTGGACTGTGACTGAATGGAAGACCGGTGCAAGAGTAGTGCTCGAATTCCACAAGAATAAGCCGAAGAGGAAAAGTGCAGCCAAGAAAGTACGAGACCTGAAGAGATTGGCAAAATTTATGCTAGAGAAGAAGGCTAATGAAGAAGAAATGGAATCTGAAGAGCAAGTAGATGAAACTAATGAAGAAGAAATGGATACGGAAGATGATGAGATAGAAAATGCGAGCGAGCAAGGTGATGATAAAGATGTGAGCGAGCAAGGTGATAAAGATGTGAGTGAGCAACGCGAATCAGCTGATGAGGAAAAAGATGATGATAAAGATGTGAGCGAGCAAGATATGAGCGAGCAAGATGATAAAGATGTGAGCGAGCCTAAAGAAGTAATAGATGTGGGATCTACAGAAAGCAGTGAAGAAAGCAGTAACAAAGAAAGTGAAGAAGATGGAGAACAACAAGAGAAAACAGAAAGTAGCGAAGAAAGTAGTGAGGATGATAAAGACGATGGTGAACAAAATAATGGAGAAGAAAAGGGAGACAGTGAAGAAGAACATGAAGAAGATAAAGATGGTGAAGAGAAAGAAGAAAGAAGCGATGAACCTCAAAGTGAGAATGATAAAGAAGACAAAGATGAAGATCGAAGTAAAGATGAAGATCGAAAGGAAATGATGTTTCGTAAACTAAATAAAGAAGATCAAATGGACATGCTGTTTAATGAACTAAATAAACGATTATGTGCGCGAGGCAAGAAAGCGATGGATAGAGCTGAATTCGAGAAGCGAATGAGAATAAGGGATGAAAAGAAAGCCAAAGATGAAGATCGAAGTAAAGAAGAAGATCAAAAGGATGAAAAGAAAGACAAAGATGAAGATCGAAGTAAAGAAGAAGATCAAAAGGATGAAAAGAAAGACAAAGATGAAGATCGAAGTAAAGAAGAAGATCAAAAGGATGAAAAGAAAGACAAAGATGAAGATCAAAGAAAAGAAGAAGAAATCGATAAAAACTACCGTAGTTTTGCTAAATTTGCGCGTCTGCATGGTAAAAAGATAACTAAAGAAGAATTTGTAGCTGACCTGAAAAGGATGGAAGCAGTAAGGGAAAAGAAGAGAATAAAAGGAGAAGCTTCAATTCCTGACGAAGATTTCAGTACAACTATGGAAGAACATTTAATTTTTGCACAGAACCATTTTTGGTTCGAACCCTTTCTTTTGAAGAACTTGACTTATCTGTTTAATAAACGATTATCTGAGCTGGGAAAGAATGAGATTGATATCGATTTTTTCAAAAAACGGGCGCATTATAACCAGAGTTATCGACATAGTATTCCAGGAACCTTAGCATGTGAACCTTGGACAAAGAGAGAATTGAAATTATGTGTCTTATGCACAGTGAGTGACTGTGATCAAGTAATATATAAGTGTAATAAGCCAGAAGCCCACAAGAATGCTACATTTTTGTACCGATGGTATCGGAATTGTGCAATTGCTGCTGAGATTCATACTTTGCATATGAATAAAGTCAGAGCAGGTATAGGTGATCATGGAGATAGAACATTATGAGTACAACTAGTGATATAGAGATAAATGATAATAATGATAGTGAAATAGTAATTGGATTTGATATAAGTGTGTAAAAATATAGGGCTTTTTAAGCCCGTTCTCTTATCTTTTTAAATAAAAGATTATAAAAAAAAAAAAAAAAAAAAAAAAATCTGTTCTTATCAGCTTAATATCTGATACGCTGCTCATTGAGTAGCTCATATATTAAACTGATTTTTGGAACTGGGCTGTGGAAAAGAGGCTTGCCTCGTCCCAGCCACGGGTTGTCTCGGTATTGCACTACCTCCGTGTACGGCCCACTTCCTTCGGGAAGATTTTTCAACCTCAAAGAAAAACTAACTAACTAACTAACTAACTAGCTAGCTTTGTGCTTGCCCCCACAGAACAAGGCCAGGTTGACAGCTAATCCCACACGCTGCAAGTTCAGGATGCAGGAGAGGTGAGTAATGTGGCGGCTTGATCAAGCATACTTACCTGACGCGGGAGGTTCACTGTGATCATGAAGGCAGTCCTCTCAGGGTGAGGCCCTCTCATTGCACTTCGATTGGGTTGACCCCTGCGATTACCCCAAATGTGGGTAACTCGAGCGTATAATTTCTGGTAGTGGGGACCTGCGTTCGCGCTAGTCCCCGAACAACTTCAAACAAACAACTAACTAACTTGTTTGTTTGCTTGCTTGCTTGCTGCTAGCTACCTCCAACTTCAACGCTACCTTCAAGGTTTCCCCCTACCTACCTACCTTTCTGCAAACCCCAACTGCATGTGTAACCCTAGCTGGATATGTCATCCTAGCTTGTATCTTACCTTTAGCTTTCCACAAACCCTAGCGCAGATCGTAAACTTAGCTAGTATTTTACCTTTAGCTTTGCCCAAACCCTAGCGCAGATCGTAAACTTAGTGCGAATAGTAAACCCTAGCTAGTATTTTACCCTTAGCTTTCCACAAACCCTAGCGCAGATCGTAAACCTAGTGTGAATCGTAACCAAACCTAGTGCGAATTCTAACCCTAGCTTTCCACAAACCCTAGAAAGTTAACCCTAACTAGTTCACTCGAACCCTAGAAAGTTAACCCTAACTGCGCTCAAACCCTAGTTCAATGCTAACCCTAGTTCAATGCTAACCCTAGCTCAATACTAACCCTAGGTCAATCTTAACCCTAACCTTCCTTACGATCTCAACCCTAACTCGATGCACAAACCCTCTAAACTGGCAACATCAAAGCCAAACTAACTGCTGCTTGCTAACCTTGATTTGCGATCCATGTCAGACTCGGCTGATAGTTCTTTATTGCTATTGAATCAACTATCCTTCAACTATTTGGGACTGTTTTTGATGTGTAGATGCATCAACTTGCACATGCTACTTCGTAACTAACAGTTGTTTC